>JAPPVO010000014.1:59935758-60155758 GCA_030407325.1 Camellia japonica
GAAGAAATCGAACCTTTGCACAACATAGCCTTCATCCTCGAGCAATCAACCTGAGGCCCCCAAGTCTTAAGGGCAGTCAAAAATGGGATGTCTACAGAGGTATTGTTGCCAAGGAGATGAGTCACAACCCCCATGCTTTTAGGTTCAGATACAAAACTACTGTTGCAAATTGGCAAAGAAATGGGAAGGAGTTGCGAGGAAGGCTGAAAGAAAAGAGGACTGGGAGGCAGTACGAGTTAGTCCACAAACCAATATGGGGAACCTTGAACAAAGATTTTGTCTGCCAAGGGGAAAACTTCCCCTTTTGTGGATTTCTAAAGCCTTGGTATGATTGGGAAACAAAAACAAGGTATCCGGGGTTCGAGATCTTCTTCGGACACTAGCTACTAGAGGAAGAGGATAAGCAAGCAGGCCTAAGCATCGCCACAGATCAAGGCAGGATTGTAAGCCTAGATATTGAAGAAGAAGAGCTATTGGGAAAAGCGCTGGCTGACCTACTGGCGAGTTCTACTGCTAGAGCTGAGTTTGTCAACTTGGGGGATAGTTTTACTATCTCAATGATCGGGGATAAACCAGCAGGAGATTTCTCCAATCTTATCGTGGACGCGTCAGAGGCTCCATGCTTGGTCTGGAAGTTTGAGAAAGGCATCATTGGTAGTTTTGAATCATATAGTAAGTCTGGATCTGATTCCACTGAGTCTGTGGAGTCGGAGTCAGATTCTAGTTCATCTGAGTCTGGTATTTTTGAGAGTGGTAACCTGGATACCAAGGTCCTATCCTGGTCGTCTTTTAGTTTTTCTTTGGAGTCAACTGTAACCGAGGATCCGGACTATTTAAATGGGAATGCAGTAGGCTTTGGTTTTTTTTTGTGCCTTTGGTTTGTTGTACTGATCTTGATTTTCAAAATTTTGACTTAAATGAAGAGGAAGAAATTCCTCGGGCTTTGAAAATTTTGGTTGACCAAGAGGAGGAGAGGCGTGTTAAGCCCTGTACAGATGAAATCGTATCAGTTAACGTGGGTACTGAGGAGGATCCTTGCTTGGCCCAAATTGGGTCCATGTTATCTTTGGAGGAACGTGAGCATTTAATTGCTTTATTAAAAGATTTCAAAGATATTTTTGCGTGGTCCTACAAAGACATGCCTGGAATCGATCCTGAGATTGTACAGTACCGGATCCCTCTTGACCCTGAGGCTTGACCAGTTAAGCAGAAGCTGCGTAGAGTTCGCCTGGACTGGGCTTTGAAGATTAAAGAGGAGGTCACCAAACAGATCGAGGTAGGGTTCTTACTTGTATCTGAGTATCCCACGTGGTTGGCTAATATTGTTCCAGTTTCAAAGAAGGATGGCAGAATCAGAGTCTGTGTCGACTTTCGAGATCTGAACAAATCGAGCTTGAAAGATGACTTTCCTCTGCCGCATATTGATAAGTTGGTAGACTTCATCGCCGGTCACGCGCTGTTATCATTCATGGATGGGTTTTCCAGGTATAACCAGATTCTGATGGCACCTGAGGATAGGGAGAAGACTGCTTTCACTACTCCGTAGGGTAGCTACTACTACCGAGTCATGCCATTTGGGTTGAAGAATTCTGGGGCTACCTATCAGAGGGCTACAACCACCATTCTGCACGACATGATCCATAAAGAAGTTGAGGTGTACGTGGACGACATGATTGTTAAATCCAAAGAGCAAGAAGGCCACTACATCGCACTGGAGAAATTCTTTCAACGGATCAGAGAGTATAGATTGAGGCTGAACACCCAGAAGTGCACCTTTGGGGTGACGACAGGGAAGATGCTGGGTTTCCTAATCACACAGAGTGGAATTGAAGTGGATCCGTCCAAAATCAAGGCCATCTTAGAAATGCCACCACCAAGGACTGAAAAGGATGTGCGCGACTTTCTGGGTAAAGTGCAATTCATAAGGCGGTTTATTTCAAAACTAATCTTGACTTGTGAACCACTATTTGGTCTCCTAAAGAAGGGAAAGAAGTTTCAATGGGACGATCACTGTTAGTTTGCCTTCGAACAGGTCAAGCAATATTTGCCGAATCCGCTTGTGTTATCGCCACCAGAACTGGGGAAACCATTGATCTTGTACCTGTCAGTGATGAATTTGACTATGGGGTGCATGCTAGCTCAAGAATCTGAAGCCAAAGTGGAGACGACCATCTATTACTTGAGCAAAAAGATGCTAGACTACGAGACCCACTACACTCCCCTGGAGAAAGCTTGCCTAGCCTTGGTGTGGGCTACCAGGAAGTTGAGGCATTACTTATTAGCTCATTCTGTAATCTTGGTTTCGAGATTAGATCCCATTAAATATCTCTTTGAGAAACCAATGCTTACAGGTAGGCTAGCTCATTGGTTGCTTCTTCTCTCCAAATTTGATCTCAAATATGTTACACGCAAGTCAGTTAAAGGGAGAGCTGTGGTGGAATTCCTGGTAGATCATCCGGTAGAAGGAGATGAAGTAGTGGAATACCTATTCCCAAATGAAGATATTCTGCATGTAGAAGAGGAAACGTAGACGATGTACTTCGACGGGGCGGCTAATCAGTACGGTTATGGGACAGGTGTGTTGCTCATAGCACTCGATGATTCCCATATACCTTTAGCGTTCAAATTTTGGTTAAGAGTGTCCAATAATGAAGCAGAATATGAGACGTGCATTGCTGGTTTGGAAGTTGCTCTAGAACTAGGGGCAAAAAAGTTGGATGTCATCGAAGATTCGAATTTGGTTGTCTCTCAAGCTAACGGGGATTGGAAGGTTAAAGAAGAGAACATGAAGATGTATCATCAGGCCTTGGATATTCTGATTCCTAGGTTTGAAAAACTGACGTATACACATTTGTTGAGGGAGAGCAACCGGTTCGCTGATGCGTTAGCAACCCTATCTTCCATGGTAGACATTCCACTGGGAGTGAAGATGCGTCCTATCATCATTGAGCAGAAGTACACGCCTGCTTACCAGATCATCGCCACAATAGATGAGGTGCAAGACGAAAAACCCTAGTATTACGATATTTGGAACTTCTAGAAAAAGAGATGTATCCACTAGGGGCAAGTGCCAAGGACAAACGGGGAATATGGCATCTGGCCGTCCAATTTATCATCTGCGGGGGTAAGCTGTATAAAAGAGGTCATCTGGGAATTCATAAACTGTGTGTGGAGGAAGAAGAGTCAAAGCGTTTGATGGAGGCTATCCACGGAGGAGAGTGCGGGGTGCACATGAATGGTGTGATGTTGGCCCAGAAGATCTTCAGACAAGGTTACTATTAGTCAACTATGGAGGAGGATTGTATTGGATTCGTTCGGCGATGCCACAAATGTCATGTCCATACTAATCGTGTGAACATACCGCCGTCAAATCTTTACAACATAACTTCGCCATGGCCTTTTTTACTCTGGGGAATCGACATCATTGGGGCAGTCTCGCCAAAGGGCTCGAATGGGTATGAGTTTGTCCTGGTGGCGATTGACTACTTCACGAAATGGATGGAGGCCCAGTCTTATGTTGTATTGAAGGTATTGCATGTGGCTAAGTTCATCAAGAACAATATCATTTACCAGTATGGGGTGCTGAACAAGATTATCTCCGATAATGGCTTGCACTTCAAGAAAGAGGTGGTGGATCTGCTTGATAAATATAATGTGGCTTTTCATAAGTCATCAACATATAGACCACAAACCAATGGAGCTGTTGAGGCTGCCAACAAGAATATTAAGAACATCTTGCAGAAGATGGTGGAAACCTACAGGGACTGGCTGGATAAACTGCCATTCGCGCTCTGGGGCTACCGAACCCCAATCTGAACATCAATAGGGGCAACCCCCTATTCCTTAGTATATGGAATGGAAGTTGTTCTTCTAATTGAGATTGAGGTACCATCGCTGCGAGTAATGGCTGAGTGTTAGATAGTGGAGGCAGATTGGCAATAGAGCAGGTTTGAGGAACTGATGCTATTTGACGAAAGGAGATTAAGGGAATTATACCATATCCAGGGCTGCCAACACCGAATTGCTAGGGCTTTTAACAAGAAAGTTAAGTTTAGGAATCTCAAGTTTAGGAATCTCAAAGAAGGGGATATGGTACTAAAAGACAATTGAGCTCCCATCCATGACCCTAGGGGCAAGTTTAGACCCAATTGGACTGGTCCTTATATCTTCAAGTTAATCTGGTCAGGAGGGGCGATTATTCTCATGGATTTGGATGGCCTGGAGTTTTCACAACCGATCAACATGGACAAGTTGAAGAAATATTACCCCTGAGAGGCTTGCTTGGCCGAAAACCCGAAAGTGCAACCTAGGCAAAAGTTAGAGCATGAAAAATTAGAAACAAAGAAAAACTAAGCTCTTAGGGCCGAAAACCCGAAAGGGCGACTTTGGCAAAAGTTAGAGCGCAAAAGGAGAGAGTTAATACTCGAGTGAACCCTAACCGAACTACGTAAGACTTGATTCCCATTTTTGGGATACGTAGGCAACTTCATTCCGGAGTTCGGCCATAACCATCTCCAAATCAGCTTTCTCGTTTCCATTATTTGTTGGCTTGGTTGGGTTGCCTCCATTTGGCAGAATGGTCAGTTGCAAGATAAGGCAGCGGTGTTAATATAGCTGTGGGCAGTTATGATCTTCTGATTTGGGGTTGTACATCTCGAGGATGGATTCTATGTGTGTCAGGTGGTGATCATTTCCGAAAATTGTTCTGAAAAGTTTTAATAAAGTTGATTTTTCCCAAAATTTACCTTTTTACAACATGAACCATTTTGGGACCAAAAGGAAAATTTTCAATGCTCGCAATACATTCTCCAACTCTTTGATTTAAATCAAAGTTGCTTTTACATCATAAAACTGAAAAGAAAGATCAAAGTAGTAAAACTAGGGGTACAACTAATTCAGGTAGCTCTATGTCTTCTGCTTGCACTCGTGGAAGTTTCTGTAGCTAAAGATGGGCCAACTTGTTCTTCGTCTTCAAGCCAAGCTAAGCACTCGCCAGAAAGGGCGTAACTAAAGCTAAGGGCAGGGGCCAGAATCTCTCTTGTCCTCAAAGCAGTGAGGTACCGACTCAAGTGTGAACTACGAATGAGAAATGAAGTTGGGTATTCCACCTCCTCATCTAGACATGTTTGATCATGTCCAAACTGGCGTCTGAACCAGAAGGGGAAATAGAACACGGAGTGTGTGAGGCCAATCAACTGAATGCCCGGCTGACGTGACATGTTGTAGCTCATCTCAGTCAAATTAAGCCAAGGGCAATGCTAAGTTATGTCAGCCGTAGATTTGCTGCACATCCAGTTGCACCAAAACCCCTCTGAAGGGAAATCCACTAGCCGTTGGCGAAAGAAGTAAGCTTGGGTTGAATACTCGGGGCAAGGGTCCACCACTTTCAGCTTATCCATCAACCATACATGGGAAGGAATGAAAAATAAGAGAGATTAAAGAATAGAGAGATGTATGTTGAGAGAAAAGTAAGGAAATGGCTAAAGAGGAAAATAGAGAACGAGTGTTGAGTGGAGTGAGGATCATAAATAAGAGGGGTGGGAAACGATACTTGGAGAAGCAGTGGACTCCTTGCAAACCGAGTAGTTTCTCGCCGATGGAAAGCATCAAGGCCCATCAAGGTTTCGGCCAGGGCCAAACCCATGCAACTTTTTCCCTCTTCCAGACATTGGGCCACGTCGATCAACCAGATGCTGGCTACGCTGACACTAGGGGCAAGAAGGAATTGCTCAAGAAGGCACAAGCAGAGAGCATGTTGTTGGTAGCCTCGCCAGAGAAGGTCGCTCTTATCTCCAATAACGGAAAATCGATGAACTAAACTAGGAATGTCCAATTCCCCGTCATGAGCCAAGGACCGAGCCTCGTGTAATGGAAGCCCACACATCCGTCCCAAAGCTTGGGCATGGCCAAAATGAGGCTGAGGCATAATTTCTTCATTGCGTTGGGATTCCATCAATGCTTGGAGTTTTTCGAGCGTTGGACACATTTCTTGTGCTCCAAAATGAAACACATGTGTAATGGGGTTCTAGCACCGGACCCTAGCATGGAGGAACGAGAAGCAAAGTGGGGTGCGGCTCAAAGGAAAAAGAGCGTTTAGGCTGAAACCACGAAAGTTCACCTTTTTCGAGCCGTCTAAAGTAGCCATCCAGTCTCGAAGCCTATTGTTGTGAAGAATTTCCATATGGAGAGCAAAATATCAACATTTTGTTGTTTTGCTAGGAAAACTTATCGGGATCACTTTTTATAGACTTTGAGAAGGAGCAGTGTATGATAGTTGCAATGCACTGACCGACATCACTTTTAGAGCCTACCGACTTTCATTGGGGGCCGGCCGTAACTATTGGGACCCGACCGGCTCTCAATAACTGCCCAGATCAGAGTAGTTGCAGAGAGGGTAGGTCCTCACCTTGGCATACCGAAGTTGTGTTTTGAGTTTTGTCTTGTTTGTATCGAGTGTTATTTTTTCATTTTGTTTTTCTATCATCGAGTTGTATTTTGTATTTTGACTGGTTGTAAGTTGTTAAAATTCAAGAATCAATTCAAGAGCAAGCATTCGCATTTGTTAACAGTTGTGTACAAGATTATCATGCCAGCGCCATTCATTCATTACATGTCACATCATGCAAGAGGACTCGTGCAAAATATTCTTTTCATAATTAGAGGGTTCAACCCCGATCATTATTTTACAAAGACCAAAATCAAAAGAAAAGTCTTCAAAAAAACAAACAAAATACGTAGGTCTATCTGAAACTACATAGTTCCTACCTATAAAGCAAAAGAAAAGAAAAGTGAATCATCAACCCATCATGGTCCTCTTCCTCCTCGGCTGTGGAGGAGGTGCGTCACTATCATCACTGGGGTTGCTAGACTATAAGTCGACCTCCTCTCCTTTATCCTCGAGGGTCGTAGATCCTTCAAAGGACTCCTCAGAAAGCGATCGCTGCCTCGCTCGACCTCTTCCCCGATCAGCCTATCCTCGGCCTCTTAGTGGGCCTCGTCTCCCTCTCCTCCCAGCTGGAGAAGGTCCTGCAGGTGCTGCTGGCATCGACTCGAGCTGAAAAGAGTATAGGTATCAGTATGGACTAATAGGAGTATAGACAGTATGGCAACAACAGTGAACTAGTGATAAAGAGTACCTCAATCCCGTGAGTAGCCAGATCGGTTTGTCTTCTCCACACCATGAGGAGCAGTCGGTCAATCGTCTGAAGGAGGTCATCAGCATACGCCGTGGGTACCAGCAAAAGGAAGAGATTTTGAGAACAGTGGATAGAGATAATAGGGTACAGTGAATAGAAATAGCAGAGACAAGAAAAAATAAAGTGCAGTGGGCAAAAGTATAAAGAAGTGTGTACTTGCTTGATGCCAGGAGCGATCAGTAGCCTGCTGTCGCTCTCCTCAATATGCTCAAGAGGGATTTTCTTGAGCCCTCCATCCGGACGCATGTATATGACCTTGGTAGGAATCGTAGGAAGCCTAGGAATGAGAGCAGTAGCCTCGGGCGGTACACGGGCTGCGGCAATAAGGGCACCTCTAGCAGCAGCGACGGCAGACTCGGGAACTACATGGACCACACCCCTGGTAAGAGGTGCCATCACCCGAGTCTGTAAGAATGTAGTGAAATCGCCGGCCTCGTGGTATCTATCACCGTCCTCTCCTTGTATCAGGTGATCGAGCAGAGGTCCGTCGTGAAGATCATTGGCAATCCTCATACCTGGAGGAGGAGAATATGGAACATCGGGATCAGCATGGCCTCGGGTCTAGTGAAGGAACCACTCCCCAAAGTAGTACGCCCTCTCGAAAGGGCCCTCGAAAAGGATCTGCATAGTGGAGGCTTCCCATGCAGTAGCATAAATCACCTTTGAAGCCTGAGGAATACCCGCCCAGGGGTGCCAGTCAACCTGTGGAAGTAGGTGTCAGATGTCAAAGGTCAGTGCAGTGGGAAACAACAGTATGGAAACAGTGCAGTATGGGACAATAGTATGAAAACAGTGTAATATGCACACAGTATGTACAGGTTAAAGGCTAGTATTGTTACCCGATCTACGGTGACGGTGTCGAAGAAGTAGCAGAAGTAAGAGAAATCTCGGTCTATGCATCGGCGACGCTCAAACTAAGAGTTATAGTACCGAGAACGGGGTATTGACAACTCAAGTGGCCGTACTGAGACTGGAGCAAGGGAGGTGAAATATGTGTAAACCCATAGCTACAAGAAAGTAGACAAGCAGTCATGAACAGAGAAGATAAGCAGGTATAAACAGGAAATGTAAAGCAAAGCAGGAAAAAAGAAGTGTGAAATGTACCTCCCAAACTCGCCAATAACCACCGAGTAAATCCTCTTTTCGGCGAGCAGCGGAACTCATGTAGCAATATAGGATGGCCAGGCCAGCACCACCCCAGTCATACTCTCCTACCCGTTACAGATGCACTAGTGCTCCCAAGAGATAAAGCCCCAGGGTATTTTTCCTGTTCGCAAACAAGGTAGTACCGAGGAGATACATAAGAAATCCACGAGCGTACTAGGCGACCTCCTCCGGAGTAGCTGGCTGAAGATCGAAAAAATGCTCCAAGAACCAACTGTACCTCGCCATCCTAGGACCGACAGTGTCAGGGATTGCTCTAAGGAGATGGAGCTAGGCAGCTCTCCACTATGCCATATCTAGATCAAAAGGGATTAGGCCGCCAACCCTGACTCGTAGACCAGTGAGCATCGAGAAATCATACGGGGTCAAAGTCATCTCCCCAATCGACAGGAAGTGGAACGAATCCGTGGTGTCCTACCACCACTCCACCAGGGCCTCGTGTAGAAATGGGCCTGCCCTCAACTGCACCAGCCCTAAGCAGAAGGGCCCGAAGCCAGCCGCGTCGACTAATGCACGAACCTCCACAGGGAGCCTCTCGTACCAGTGCCTGGGGCCAGAAATAGACCCGTAATCTCTAATTCTCTTGGCCATCACCTGTAGTATGGGCATGTTGTCAGTATCTATAGTACCTTGAAAGAAATTCAAATATGCTCAAACAAGAAAAGAATAGGGCTTACTATGGAGGCATCGGCGGACAAGTGCTCCGTGGGCTCTTGCAGTAAGATGTCCTCGTCAATCCTCGAAATAAGGCCTTTAAACCGCAGAATACCGCTCGGGGTCAGAACATGTGTACGTGGTTGGTTGGTGACCACATCAAATGGTCTCTTAGCAAGGGGAGGCAGCTCCGGCTCAGGAATGGGAGGGAGGACATCCTCGGCCTCTATGCCCTCACCTAGGACGGCTCAAATGTCAATAGCGGGGTCGGGGATGGGAAGTTCACCGCTAGCCATGGAGGGAAAGTGAGGAAAGTAAGGAAAAAATGAAGAAAAATGTGTGGGTGAGTGAGATTAGGTGAAAAACCCAAAAGAACCCCAAATCCTAGCCCTAGGAGAGAGAAAATGAAGAAAAAATTGAAAATCAAGAGGGGGTAGAGAAAATCACAAGGAAAATTATGAGAATAAGCCAAAAAAAACCAAGAGAAACCCAAAACTCAACCAAGTCAAATTCCAATCGGTCCAAAAGGTAGAGGATTAGGAGGGTTTTCAAAGAAAATTTCGCAAGAACCGTTAGGTAATGCGAATGGAGGGAAAATCTAGAGAGAGGAGGATCCTAGAGAGAGAGGGGGAGGTTTTTCGAATGTGGGTGTGTGTAAAATGAAGGTTGGAATGGAATTAAATCAACCATGGTCGTGGTTTCACTAAATCTACCGTTGCCGCTATTGCGAGCCGGTCGACACTGTTTGGGCCCGGCCGTATTTTGTTGGGTGCCGGCTAGCTCCAAATGCAAACCAATTTAGTTTTTTTATTTCAGTGTATCTCAGTATTGGGCCTCGGTTTGGTTGTGGGAAGGTGTAAAATAATAATAATAATAATATATAGAAAGCAGAAACACAGAACAAGAATGGAAAAAAGAAAGGAAAAAAAGAGAGAGTTTTGTTTTTCTTGGTTTTGTTTTGTTTCATTTGGTTGTTTTGTTATTTATATTTCATAATCTGTTCTGTATATTTGTTTCCAGATTTCGTGCACCGTGTTGCATGTTATTCTTTCGGGGATTGTATATTAGGCCTATTTGCGAAGCAAAAAAAATTGAAGTTTGTTTTATCTTGCTTTTATGAAGCTTTTTTTGGTTTGTTGAAATTCACGGTCGAATCTTCATCAAATTCGTGTTTTCGCCTTGCATCTTGATTTGAGTTATCTCTGTGGGCTTCATTTTTCGAGGCCTTCCCTGAGATGAGATAATTTCACTTTACCAAGTGTTGAAGTTCCGTTTGCTTTTTCGTTCATCCAATCTTTCCTCCTTTCGCGTGAGACACGTTAGGATTGTTCAAATCGGTCAAAAACATCGGGTGTGCTCGGTGTTTACACCAACCTCTCCTCATCTCACGTGAGATGTGTTAGGATTGTTTTCATCAGTTCCAAAATTTGAGTGTTCCCGGTGTTCACACCAACCTCTCATCCTCTCGTATGAGACGCGCTAGGATTGTTTTCATCTGTTAAAAACATCGGGTGTGCCCAGTGTTCACACCAACCTTTCCTCCTCTCACGTGAGATGCGTTAGGATTGTTTTCCTCGATTAAAAACATTGGGTGTGCCTGGTGTTCACACCAACCTCTCCTCCTCTCGCGTGAGACGTGTTAGGATTGTTTTCCTCGGTTAAAAACATCGGGTGTGCTCAGTGTTCACACCAACCTCTCCTCCTCTCACGTGAGACGCGTTAGGATTTTTTTCCCCGATTAAAAATAGTAGGTGCGCCTGTTTGTTCACACCATTTTTCCTCCTCTCACATGAGATGTGTTAGGATTGTGCAAATCGGTTAAAAACATTGGGTGTGCCTCGGTGTTCATACCATCCTCCTTTTCTCTCGTGTGAAACGCGTTAGGATTGTTTTCCTAAGTTAAAAACAGCTGGTGCACCTGTTTGTTCATCGCTTTCCCTCCCTTCGTGTGAGACGCATTAGGATCTCGAGTTCCTCAGTGAAAACTCGGGTGCAACCGGTGTCCGCATTGCTCTCCACCTTCCTTGCGTGAGACGTAGGTAGGCTGGTGTCTTTCCTACACGGGACATGGTTTGGTTCGCACTCTCTTTCTCCCAATGTTTGCTTACTCACCTTTCTTTGTGTGAGACACGGCTTGAGTTGTTCTACTTTCGTTTAGACATTGTATACCTGCTTTTGTTTATAGCATTGTTTCGTCGCTTGTTATTTACATTCTTGTTTCATTGCATGATCATAAGTTATGTTTCTTGTATACCTTGCCCTTGAACTATGCTGGTTTGATTCCTTGCAAAGGGATACGTAGGCAACCTTCAGGTTCAACCTTTGGCAATTGTATTTTGGTTTATTTTCTTGCCCAAGTCCTACAGCCTCGTCAAATGGGTCGTCTCTGGGTTTTGACATTCACTCACGTCATTCTATGACTTCGAGTTCTATCAAAGAGAGGCAACTGTAGACACCCTATTTTGACCGCTCGCAAGACTTGGACGCTTTGTCCTGTGCAATTGATGATAAAGTTGTGTTGATTGTGATTCGAATTCTCACCGAAGGAACGTAAGCTCACGCTCCTTTTTTCATCCTAAACCTTCTATATGCATACTGTTTTTACCCCAGAAATTCATTTTTGACCATTGTGCCACCCTACATTGAGTGTAAAACAGTGGAACATGGGAGAGCATTGGGAGCCAGCCGTACCAAATTGGGAGCCAACCAAAGCTATTGGGAGCTAGCCGGCTCTCAATAGCGAGAAACACTGTTCTAGGTGGGAATCAGCCAACTGTCCATTTTTGAAGATATTTATGACCCATTTTGCTTAAATTCTATAAATACGAGCATATATCTCGGTGTTAGAGGTTGGAAAACTTTCAAAGATGCAAAACAACCCGTGAGAGCTCCTTATTCTCGTGCAAGCTAACTTTTAGATATTTGATCATCTTTATACCATATCTATACACCATAGACAACCTTGAAACAAAAACTTAGAACCTTGGTTGAGCTTTGTGAGCCACAATTCAAGCTTAAGAGTGTGCTTGGACCAAGTTTGGTTCACAAACAAGAGCTTCTTCAAGAGGTATAAGCTTACCACCTTTCCCTTGCTTTCATTTCTGTCTTTCTCTATCCCTTTCTAGTGTTTTCGTATTGTTTTGATCCTATTTTAAGGGTTAGAACTTGGATTTTAATAGCTACCAAAGGGTAAAGAGGGTTAACACCCTTTCTTGCTCTCTACTTAATAGCTCAAACCCTTGTTTTACATTCTTTTCTTTGCCTTTTAAAATGATTTTTAGAGTTTAACAAAGGCCAAAAAACATGGTTTGAGGTCTCAAAAATGGAGAGGTTAGCCATCTCTCCTTGCTTTTGTTCACTAGCCTTGCTTTGCTTTGTTCTTTCCTGACTTTTTTATGCTCTTTAACATGATTTTTAGCCACTATTTTTAGCATATTAAGGCTCTTTTAGGGCTGTTCTAGTTTTTTAATTAGTGTATGCTTTGAACATCTAGCTTGTTGTGTTGCAAATCCTCATATCTAACTAGTTGTGGTGTGTCACCCATGCTTTGATAATTTTTCTTTGGTTCCTTTTCATATCAAGAGTCTCATTCTAAATAATCAATCTTGCATAAGTCATTTCTGCCACCTCCTTATTTTCTTTTTTTGTTTTGTTTTGAGAGTTACTTCAACCGATCGATGGTTATTCAAGGCATGGGATAAAGACCTATGCTCAATGGCTTAATCTCTACGGAGGTTCATTGTCAAGGCATAGGCTCTCTTTTATGCCAAGAATCACTTCTCGTATGACATTTCTTCTCATTTAGTGGACTTAAACATCATTTTGGATAAATTGATTAAAGAATGGTAAAGACTAATAAAATTGGCTTAAAATGAATTAAACCGGCTTAAAATGAATTAAATCGACCTAAAGAAAAGGTTTAGAGTTAGTTGAATTCGGTCGGACGTTATGCCGGGTCTGTCATTCCAGGAGTTGTCACATATCAAGACATGATATGTTGATAAGACTTAGAGTGTGTCTACTTCTCTCTTTGAGTCTTCATGATAAGAGGAAAGGGTGGTTTTTCATCACATTTATTAATTTTGGTCCAAACGTGCTTGGGATCATCAAGCCATCAACTTGTGCTAATTGATGGATTCGAACGCGAATTTGTTCTTCTCTTGAGTTTCACATGACAGAGAGGAGCAGAAGGGACAAACAGGGCCTAGAAAGGCTCTGTTTGCACTGTTCTCACCTCAAAGCACAAAGCATTTTTTGGCACAAAATTTGAAGCCGGCCGGATCTCATTCGGAGCCGACGGCTCCCAATGTTTGGTAAGTAGTGAGCTTTTTACAGAAACTAAGGGCAATGGCTGAAGGTAAGGCAGAGTAGTCTGGGCAGACAGACCAGCTTCTGGGCACTGTGCATGTGATCATTGTGCCTCATGGTTGCTTAGATTAAATTATTAGCTTTGTTGTAATTAATTAGTGTTGTAGTTATTATTATTATTTGTAATTGTAAAATAGTTAACTTAGACTGCTAGTTTATTGCCCATTCTAAAATCCTTGTTGTAATTACTTAGCTAGTTTTAAACTTCATTTATTCGGATTTGTAATAGTTAGTTTATTTCGGACATTTGGACACTTATTCGCACCCTCTTGCATGAGAGCAAATATGTAATAACGTGTATGTTTTCCAACCTCCATTTCTTTCTCTCTTTTATTTACCCGCTTATAATGGTAGTGTAAAGCATCATGATTCTTAGCATTTCTCATGTTTGCATACACTCGTCTCACATGCATTTGCGTTCGGCTTATCATACTAACCAATGTCAATTTCACTTTCATTGTTTGAATACGTGATTTATCACATGTCTTGGAATTGGATCATATACCATGCTCATAGTCGAGCCTATAACAATGGTATAAATGTGTGTGTTGCATTAGTCACGTTGTATGGTTTAGGGAACATGCATGTTTTCTAATCCTTGTTCTCTTTTTGGCTTGCCTTGGAGTACTAGGTGAGCACTTATTGTTTCAACATATCACATAATATGTTTGTATTACCATGCCAAGCATAATACCATGAGGCTAATTGCTTAAGTGATATAATTCTTTGAATGCCTGTGGATGAAGGTTAATTGCTTAAATTAGGATGAATTGATTAATGTACATACAAACTCACTTTTCAAGTGACGCGTATTTAAAATGATTTTCAAACAAACATGAAATCAAATGTTCCAACTTTTGCAATTTAGTCTATACTTGTGTGCAACACCTAGTAATGCTAGCCTAAATAATCAGAACAAGAGCCTATAATGTACATAAAAATCACATCATGATTAGTAGAGGATGATCATTAATCGGGCGAGTGGGGTGCTCAATTCACGACCTTCCCCTCTTGTACCCATGTTCCCGAGCCGAGACACTTTGGTGATGACGAATAAGTGGCCTTTGGCACGAGTCTCAGGTTTCCTAAATTTTCCAAAAATATTTAGGTGGCGACTCTGTAATCTGGCGAAGCAGTCCATTTTGGGAATTTTGATTCCAAATCGATTTTCCAAAGGAATTGCCGGATTTGGACTCTTTTTTTGTTTTCACTGTTTCACATTGCACTTGTGAAATCAGATTCAGAATCACGGGAGTCCGAACTATAGGGCTATCGTATCCGAAAGGAGCATGAAAAGCAAGCTATACTATCGCGCTGGTTTAGGTCTTGCACCATGGACACACAGGCCAACTTAATTATGCTTTAACACCCATTTTACAGCTTTACCACTTGATTTACCTTTTTCCAATAGCACAATACGCGTGATTCAAAATATGATTTTCAACATGAAACAAATGTTCTTAAAACATAACACGAGAATTTTCAAAACAACCCTTTTCGAAAATGCACAGTTCTAATTCCAAAATCCGTTTCAAAATCCATAATGTGCACATGACATGTATGATTTTATAACATTTCATTTTGCCTAATCCACATGCAATTTCTAACACACGGCAATGCTATCCTCCACTGATAGCCAGAACAATTATCTCTAATGCAATAATTAGAAGATAACAATATAGATATACTTTCCCAAAATAATAATAACACTCGTTTTTAAAATCCCACAACCATTCCCTTTCTACCTTTTTTCGACCAAACCATTTACGAAAAATCAATCCAACTCCCAAAAACAATATCATTTAGGGTTTTTCTACAAATTGGGGCTTTTCTACTTTTAGAAATTCATATGCAATTTTGTATACCGAAAATAGCTGTAGTAGCGAAACCATAGCCCAAGAACCCTTCAATTTCACAAAAACACTCAAATCCAAAATAAAATTCCAAAATCATCCAAATGACTACAAAATCTAATTAACAAAATATGCGACAAATACACTACCGAACTCATATTGAGTTAAGGAAATAGACCCTACCTCTTGAAGTGAAGAGGAGACAAACTGGAAAAACCACTGGCAACGAAAAGACGATCTACTCAGATTAAATGGAAGCTCTTGCCGAGCTCTACATTTTGGTATATAGGACTAGGGGTAGAAAGTGGGTAAAAATAGATAAAACCTAAGCTTAAAGAGCTTAAAGGGTCGAAAATAGCGAATGAGAGAGAGAGAGAGAGAAGAAAAGAATTCAAAACAGATATTTTTCAGCTTTTGGGCCTTTTTATAGATAGACAGACCGCAGCCGCGAATAGGCCAACCGACACGGTCGCAGGCGCAACCATACATGTTGCGACCCACATTGCGGCCCACACCGCGGGTAACGCACTCTTCTCTAGCCAAAGGACCTGAGATCACGTTTTGGTCGTGGCCTGGTCGCGGGCACAACCTGCAAAAAAGCCCATCGCGGGCGCAACCAACCCAAACCCAAAAACCTAGGCTGCTACCCAGCAGTCAGCCCGACGCACGCCAAAGGTCAAAACTAGCCGGAAAGGTCCAACTCACTTGGAACAACCCTGTGTCCCAACCGAAAAAAAAAGGTCAGGTTAAACTAACCCGGGCTACTACACATGAAAAAAAAAATATATATATTTATAATTGTGGTTTGACCCAATTGAAATTATAACATATACAAACAAGTGTTGTTTTGGCCCAGTGTTTAATATTTTTGAGTATTTGTAATGATTTCTTCCTATTTTAATATATAAAAGTAAATTTTAATTTATAATTTTAATGATTATATGTGCAAGTAAACTTAAATAAAAATTTTGTTGATACTTAACATTTTATGCATAAATTTTTTATTAAAAAAATATATATAAGAGGGCTCCATTTTCATAGTTCGCTTTAGACCTCATAAATCTCAAGGCCGACCCTAATAAGGATTCAAAAACGTCATAGAACTCCTTATTAGAAAAATACTATTAAAATATGTAGTTAATTTTTTATTAAATAAGTTTTTCGTGCCAATTTCATTTTATGTAAGTTTGACACTTGTTTAATATTGGTATTTGATTTGTGTCATACAAGAAAATAATTAATCTTAACCCGCTAAATTCATGTATGATTCGAATTGTATTATCATATTATGTCAAAATGTTTTACCCTTATCTAAACGCACACATATAGATAAAGTATTATAGCTGTGTGGTTTGAAGTGTAAATGACTTTGCGCTTATCTTTTCTCAAACTAATATCCTAATGGGAGTTATTGGGTATTGTTGGAGTACGGCCACACGATACTCTAAGGATATTGTGATTGGTAGAAAATGTGGGGTCTATGATTTTGTATTGGCGGATTGGAGAATAAGAAGGAACATGGTGTATGATGATTAGTGGAGAAGTATAAACATGTGGCGTTCCAAAAGTACCTAATAATTTTCCTATGCTAACAAGGTAACACTCCCTCTATGACTTTTCATGTTTGTTTGGCTTCATAGGTAGGGGAATTGGACTACCAATCTTGTGTGTCTTACATAGCACATGTTTGGTTAACAAAGATATAAGGGGACTAGTAGTGCCATGGGACTATGAATAGCCCCCACTTGGTGGAATTAGCTTTCCCATGGGAGGGACGGGATTGGTAATCCAATTCCATGTGATTGGGTGTGAAAAGACAAATTTTCCCTTAGGAGACAAAAATAACAAAGTTAATTATCATACAATGAGAATGTTTACGTGATTTTATAGATTTAATCCTAGTAAACTAATATTACCACACTAGTACACAAACAAACACTCTTTATCATACATCTCCAAACTAATACCACCACATTAATAATCTTTTCACTCAATCCTACAATACTCATAATCCTATCTAACTTATTCGGCCAAACAAAGGAGCCCTACGACAATTGCCTCTGAAAAACTAATTAATATTTTACTAAAAATTTTAAGAGGCTGCTTCCATTATACAATCCAAGTTAAGGGAAATTGGTGTACCAAATGACTTAAAGTTTTGTTGGGTTAATTTTACTTTTATTCTTTAAATTATCACTATTTTTCTGTTTCATTCTTAAATTATCAATTTAATTTATTTAGTTCCTAATTTATTTATTTCAGTTCGTGTTATCTAAGTTGAGACGATGGTAAAAATAAATAAACATTGAAACTTGTTTTGATGGATAAAAAGTTCATTTTAACATTTAAACAACTTAAATCATGCAACAAACCACTCATTCTTCTTACTAGTTTGAACAACTACACCCACAACTAATTTGATAAGTGTTTGGTTATATGTTTAAATTTTTGAAATTTTAAAATTACTTTTATGACCATCAAATTATGTTTCAAAAGTTGTTGATTTATACAATTGTCTTCAATTGGACTAAATGAATTGAAATCAAAAAATTTAAAGACTAAACAGATCAAATTAATAATTTAGTAATGAAAGAGAAAAATTGTGATAGTTTGGAGGATAAAAGTGAAATATAAGTGATTTTTTAATAAAGTCAATAGTGGGTAACAAATGAAGCCTAGCTCTAATGAGATTGCATGTCTAGGTGCGCTAAAAATAGTATTATGGATTAGTTTAATACTGTATTTGGTTGGGTGATTTAGAAAGGGATTTAAAAAATGAAATGGAAAAGGTGTGTGAAATTAGGTGAAATGTAAGTATATTTTAATCATATTTCACCTACCTTTTCCTTCTTTTTTTTTTCCCCAAATTTCTTCCCAAATTTCTCAACCAAATACAATGTAAAAGAATCAAATGCCTTATTGCTAAAGAGAACATTACCAAAGAGTATAGTGGAATAAATACGGAAATTAAGAGGGATGAAATTAAAAAATTGGAATTCGGTAGTTCGGGAGTACAGTCATGTGGTACTTCGTGATAGTATGATTAGTAGAGAAAGTGAAATATTAATTATTTGTGTTAGGTGATTGAGGAACATAAGGGGGCATAATAAATGATGATTGGTGAAGGAATATGGCTATATGGTACTCCAGGACCATTGTATAATTTTCCAAAAAATGAGGCACAAACAAATGAGAGTGAATTTCTATGTACTAAGGGCTTGTTTGATCAATGAGATTAACAGTGAAGGGATTAATAATCTATGAGAATGGTATAGGAATGGTTATCCAGTTCAATTAGTAAGATAAATAATTTTCTCTTGTTCACGTTTGTTTTGCAATATATATGGAAATATATAATCTCAATTATATATATATATATATATATTGTGTTATTAGTTGTTGAATTAAAAAAGTTATCATTTTTTTTAGATAGAATGGCCATTGAAATCTAATCCAAATAATAAAATTTATAACCAAATAATAAAATGTGAGTCAATAAATTAATAATTCTAATCTTATACTATAATCCGTCCAATCAAATAAGTCCTAAAAATATCCTTTTTAAGTGTGATGAATTAAAAGAACATAATCGATTAATATTTCATAACGATTTTTCTTCTGGTGCATATATATTATCAGGTGAGAGGGAATAAAAAAAACCACAAGAATTATGTGGGTCCATGCATTGTCACGTGGCATAGTTATAGATTATCACGTATATGACAGTTGTCAAATTCTTATCAAACATTGCATTCGTGGTTTATGTTATACAAAACTCATCAAGATATGAAATCTTATCGATATAGAAGTCCCAAACAATCGATTGTTTGGGATAGGACTTCTAGTACATTCAAACTACTTGCTAGGTAAGTCACTAGATATTATAAATAGGCAACCCCCATGGGTTGAGGTATGCAATTTCTCTCTATGAATAAGTCCATTAAATATTTTGAAAATATTGGAGGACTAACTTGGGCGTCGGAGGGCCCCCGGCTACAGCTGAGGTGTTTTGTCTTGCAGATAGCGATCGCGTGGTGATACTGATCATCTTCTTGGTTGAATTTCTTTATCAACAAATATGGTATTTTTGTTATGTCCATACAATTGACGTCGTCTGTGGGAAGCGATAGAATTCAACGAAAAAGATAAGTTGCTGTTAACGTGGTATTTGACTATAATACTCCAACCATTAGCTTGATGACAAATTACTTCCACTCTTTTTTGTTTTGAAAGAATTTTTTGTTTATTAATGGTTTTGGCCTATTATATAATCTGGGACCTCATAGGCAAAACAAGATTGATGATGTTGTATGAGTATTGTATGTGTAAAGATTTCCACGAGAACCTAGTTTTGTGGTTAGAATTATCCCATTGACAGTCATTGCTTGATATAACCAAATTTGCATTTAGCTTGGTCCAACCAAGCAATTGGTGAATAAAGTTTGAATTAATATGTGCGAATTCCTTGTTACATGGCCGATAAGCAGGCAAGAAATATCTTCTTAATAACTGAACCTAGCAACCTCAGCCCGGTTGGGCAATTGAGTCACCTGACTGCCCGAGTAGACTAACTGACAGGGAAGAAATTACTTTATATGCTTATAAGAAGACATGCAACAACCGAGCTTTGGAAGTTAAATTGCCGAAGTTAAGAAAAATTTTACTGTGATTACATCACACTAAAGTCAGGTGGTAGAAGAGTAGATGAATCAGAATATGGCTGAATAATGAATAAATCGAAGCATGAGTTATAAGTCATTACAAAAAGGCAATGACTTCACGGCTGAGATATGTCATCGAACTGAAATGAAGTCCGCGTTTTATGGATCTTGGGGTCAAGATGAATTACGCTACACTTTGGTTAAAAACTTTGAAAATCTTTGTCGAGCGACATTTTTCTTGCCAAAGTAGGCTGCCAGCTTTGACTAATTTTGAAAATATTTGCCGAGCGGGTTTTGCTCGACAACGTAGGTTAGTAGGTTTGACCAACTTTAAAAAAATTTACCAAGTGGGTTTTGCTCTACAAAGTAGGTTGGTAGATTTGACCAACTTTGAAAATCTTTGTCAAACGACATTTTGCTTGGCAAAGTAAGTTGGCAGGTTTGACCAACTTTGAAAATCTTTGCCAAGCAGGTTTTGCTCGCTAAAGTAGGTTGGTAGGTTTGACTAATTTTGAAAATCTTTATCGAGCGGCATTTTGCTCGGAAAAGTAGGTTGGTGGTTTGTTCAATAGTGGGATTCCTTGCCGAGCAGGTTTTGTTCGCCAAAAAGCAAGTTGGTGTTTTGATAGTTCCTAAGGAGGTTAGGCATTTTTGGAATAAGTCCTAATAAGGTTAGGCATCTTGGGAATAAGTCCTAGTAAGGTTAGGCTTTTTCGGAATAAGTCCTAAAGATATTAGGCATTTTCGGAATAAGTCCTAAAGAGATTAGGCATTCTTGGAATAAGTCCTAGCAAGGCTAGACATTTTCAGAATAAGTCCTAGCGAGATTAGGCATTATCAGAATAAGTCCTAACGAGGTTAGGCATTCTTGGAATAAGTCCTAACATAGTTAGGCATTCTTGGAATAAGTTTCAGTAGGGTTAGGCATTTTCGGAATAAGTCCTAACAAGGTTAGGCATTTTGGAATAAACCCTAGCACCCATGTATGATTCTAGCTAGGCAATATTACACATCTATTTTTATCAGAACAACAGAAAGCTTCCACTCTTTCACTATGTTCAAAGGGAATGAAAGCTTAGGGGCAATTGAGAGGGAATAAAAATAACCACAAGAATTATGTGGGTCCATGCACTGTCACGTGGCGTAGTTATGGATTATCACGTATATGATAGTTGCCAAATTCTTATCAAACGCTGCATTAGTGGTTTATGTTATGCAAAACTCATCAGGATATGAAATCTCATCGATATAGAAGTCCTAAACAATCTAAGATTGTTTGGGATAGGACTTCTAGAACATTCAAACTACTTGCTAGATAAGTCACTAGATATTATAGTAGGCAATAGCCCTATGGGTTGAGGTATGTAATTTCTCTCTACGAATTAGTCCATTAAATATTTTGATAATATTAGAGGACTGACTTGGACGTCAGAGAGCCCCCTGCTACGGCTGGGGCCGTTTTGTCTTGCAGATGACAATTGCGTGGTGGTGCTGATCATCTTCTTTGTTGAATTTCTTTATCAACAAATATGGTACTTTTTTTTTTTATGTCCATACATCTGGGAAATATAACGGTACACACTCTTTGAAAGGGTGTATAATATGCACCTATTACATATTTTTGTGGTAAATGTTATGCATTTTGTGATAAATATTACATATATTTTTTATAGGAGTTACAACGATTTGTGATTCAGAAATGAAGTTACACATTTTGTGATAGTGTTACGTATTTTTGTTGTAATGTTATACATTTTTTTATCCAAACATTTTCTAACTACAAAATGTGTAACAATATCACAAAATATGTAACATTACCACAAAAATGTGTAAGTTCATTTCTTAACCACAAATTGTCATAACTCCTACGAAAAAAATATATAACATTTATCACAAAATACGTAATATATCACGAGAATATATAACAAGGTGGATGTGATGCCTCAGGTGTATAACCAGATGCATCATCTTTTATTTATTTATTTATTTTTTCATTTCGGGGCCTCGTCAGCCATGTGAGTTCGTCATAATTTTTTTTTCAAAACCGGAGTGGAGAACACCTAGCTTAACTTGGTAAACCTATTCAATAAACAAAACCGCACATGCGGAGGATGGACCACATGTGTGGGAAGAAGGGCCGCATGTGAGGTAAAGGATTGGCTTTTTGGGATTGTATTCTGAAAAAAAAAAAAAAAAAAAAAAAAAAAAAAAAAAAAAAAAAAAAAACGTGCGGCGAAGGGGCTGCATGTGCGAAAATGTCAGATTTAGCTCCGAAATTTGAGCCACTTTTTATAAAATTGGATCCCCTTTCTCTCTCCCTTCACTTTTCCTGTGATATCCCCGTTCCGCAATATGTCAATTAGTCCTTAATACGAATGTGATTATGTGTTTTGAGATGATCTTGTGTGCCATTATGTGAAAATATATGGTTTTGAATTTCTATCTGTTCACCGTAGGATTATTCGTTTGATTATCTGTTTTGGAAATTAAATTGAAGGCCCTATCGGCCACCGAACCCGAAATTGATTGCGCCATTGTGATTGGCATAATTTTTAGAGCCTACGGTGAAATTTAATTGAAAAATTGATTCGGATCAGATCAAATTGATTTAATTGATGAATTGGTGCTCTATTATTATATATTATAATAATATAACAAGAGGGGCCTTATATGAGCACTACACACACACTCAACTCTTCTTTTCTGGTTGATTGAGCCGAATTAGTCCAAGAGATAGAGAGAGAGTCGGCTAAGAGAGAGAGAGAGTGAAGAAATTGGAGTTTTGGCCTCAAAGCTTGGTAATTTGTAGACCAACTCAAGAATTAAGCTTAAGTGTGGAAGATTAAAGCTCCTAGGTGAGTGATCAACCCTTAGCTCATGAGTTTGAGTTGTGTTCTTATGAATTAAAGACTAGATGTTGAGTTTGATCATGAGTTGTGTTGATTTGGATGAAATATGCACATGCATGCATAGATTTGTCATGAATTGCCATAAATTTGTATAATCTAACATGTAGCATGTCAATTAGGAAAGATGGAGGGTTGGATCATACATGCAAGCATGTCTTTGTTGAAACCCATGTGAATGAACACCAATTGCATCAATTGAAATGGAAATGAGATCAAATTTAGCATGCATGTTTGATTATTAAAAATATGGAGCTTAAATGAGGTTGAAAGCACGAGCCATGAATGAATTTGAAGTATTGAACCATGATTTTGGAAGATTGGCTTCATATTGTTTACATCCATGTGTTAAACGGTGTATTTGCATGTTTTTGGGGCCTTAGTTCGAGCTTATAAGCCTTTTGAATGTTGAATTGAACTCAAGAACACAATCTGGGAAACCCAGAATTTTGATGCCCGCTCGAGCGGGAGAACCGCCGCTCGAGCGGAGATTTCAAGCTCCCAGTATTTTCTTGCAGGCTTGGTGTCCGCTCGAGCAAGGAAGTTCACGCTCGAGCGAGGATCGATGTGGGATGAACTTCCGCTCGAGCGTCCGAGCTCACGCTCGAGCGTAAAAATGATGCATCCAGTACTTTTTGCAGACATGGTTCCCACTCGAGCGGGGAGGTTCACGCTCGAGCGTGGAGCCATGTAGGGAGGCCTTCCACTCGAGCGCCATAATAAACGCTCGAGCGTGAATTTCACCTATCCAGTACTTTTGCAGGCCTCAAGGGTCCGCTCGAGCGGGGACCCTGTTTTCTGAAATTTTATATGCTCGTTCTGTGTTTTGTTTTCCGTTCCCTTTTCATTTCTAAGCACTCTTAGGCATACATTGAGCATTGTAATTGAATTAAAGAGATAAGAATGAAGCTTAAAGAGGAACATGTGAATTAAAGAATGGATTGAATTATTTGTGACCCATATGTGTTATGTGATATGTAGGGTCAAGCTCCAGGGCAACTCCACAAGCCGATCACTGTGAGTAATAGCTGACATATGTTATTGTCCAATTGCTACTTCTATGTAAGTTTTGTAAAGTTCATTAATTTGAATGGTGGACACAGTTTGATCCGAACGTCTGAAAGGCCTATGTGCCAGTTTGATATGGAAGTCTGAAAGGCCTATGAGCCAGTTTGATCTGAACGTCTGAAAGGCCTATGTGCCAATTTGATATGAAAGTTTGAAAGGCCTATGAGCCAGTTTGATCTGAAAGGTTTGAAGGGCCTAGGAGCCAGTCTGATATAAGGGCCTAAGAGCCAATCTGATATAAAGGCCTAAGAGCCAGTCTGATATACAGGCCTAAGAGCTAGTCTGATATAAGAGCCTAAGAGCCAATCTGATATAAAGGCCTAAGAGCCAGTCTGATATACAGGCCTAAGAGCCAGTCTGATATGAAAGTTTGAAAAGGCCAAAGGCCAGTTGACATGAATGAATTGGGCCCAAGGCCGTTTGTTGTATAATGTTTCAATGCATTTCCCTTACTTGATATTATTCAATGGGCTTTCGCTCACGCTCATTCATGTATTTGTAGGTGAGCCAAGAGAGGTCCAGACCCGGCCCCAATAAAGCCTAAGTGGATCAACATAAGTTTTGGAAAGTCAGCCCTTGTGTCTCACGCACGAGACCCATCTTCGCCCTTTTGTCATGTATTTATATTTTGTCATGTTGGCGAAGTTTTGTATATGTCTGTATATAGTTCCATCGGTTGACTTAGTTTTGGATGATCCTGTTTGAACAAAACTTTATAGCACTATACTTCAGTTGTGAGTTATTAATATACTTATGTATGGTTCGTTTTGATGTGCCATGTAAGCACAGCTCTATGGGCAAAGTTTTGAATTGCTTCCGTTTGGCCCCCATTAACTCTATTAAAATACGTTTGGTTTGGTTTGAGGCCGCAGGTAATCTCATGATTACTGACCGGTTATGTCCTTAACCCACGGGGGCGGGTTCGGGTCATGACAGAATGGTATCAGAGGACGAGTTAATAACTCACACACTTGTCCAAAAGAGCAATAAGCGTCTAGAAAAGATCTAGGATGCATTCATATGATAAGTGTGAAATTGAACGCATCAAGTATATGCTTAAATGTTTGATATGAACAACTATGTGTTATAAGTCTATGATTTGCTTGCATTGCAAATTACTTGAATGCGTATGCCCTTTAATATATGCATACCTATAAACTTTTTGTATAAAGTATAATGTAAGTTTAATCAGATGGTGAGAAAAAGAGCTGATGAAATAGAAGAAACCTCTACTGCCAGAATGGACAAAATGGAGAGACTGATACAGGAAATGGCAGAAACTTTGAGACAACAGCAGGAGTGGCAACAACAGTGGCAGCAACCACATCCGCCACCTCCACCTCTGGCACCACCTGTGCCAGATAATCATAATGATGATCGGATAATAGCTCTCACCAAAGAATTCAAGAAGATGAAACCACCGCAGTTCCATGGTGGATTGGATCCTTTGAAAGCCGAGGCATGGGTTCTTGGCATTGAGAAATTGTTTGAAGTGTTCCCTTGCTCGGAGACACAGAAAGTGCTTCTAGCCACTTTTATGCTAGAAGACGAGGCCCGAAGATGGTGGATGCTAATGCGTGAGAATCACAGAGATGTTGATTGGGCAAAATTTCTAGAAATCTTCTATGACAAGTACTTCCCGCAATGTGTTCGGGATAGGAAAGTGGCAGAATTTATAGAATTAAAGCAAGATGGTATGACAGTGGCTGAGTATGAGGCCAAATTCACTGAATTGGCCAGGTTTGCGCCACATGTGATTGATACAGATTATAAGAAGGCGAGACATTTTGAAGGTGGGCTTCGAAGTGACATCCTTGAAAGAGTGAATGTCTTAAAGCTAGAAACCTACATTGGAGTGCTAGACAGGGCCATCATATCAGAGGCCAACATAGCTAGACAAGCTAGGCCAACAACAGAATGAAAAAGTAACAAAAGACAAGGCTTCTTTTCGAAGAAGAAGTTTCTGAAGAAGTAGAACACGGGCTCCTCAAGTACCTCGAATTCTTCCCAAGACACATCCCCCATGTGCAACATTTGCAGCAAAAGGCACCGTGGGGTTTGTTCCCGTGTGTCAGGGGCCTGCTTCAAGTGTGGTAAACAAGGGCACATGGCTCGAGATTGCAATCAAAATGGAGGAAAGAAAGTTGCTAGTTCCACTGCATCGACCCCAAAACTAGGAAACACTTTGAGATCCGCTACCACCGGGGATACCGTGAGACAGGGGAGAGTTTTTGCGCTTGTTCCGGGCGATACACGGAATGCCAACGCAGTTGTCTCAGGTACCATTTCTATATGTAATCGGGATGCCTTTGTGTTAATTGACTCTGGATCAACACATTCATTTGTAACATATGCATTTGCATCTAGACTGAATAGACCCTTAGAATTACTGCCATATCTGCTATGTGTGTCTGCTCCATCTGGGGAATCTATATTGTGTGAATCTATATACCGGTTTTGTGATATGCATGTTGAGGATGCTATCCTATATGTAGATTTGTTGCCCTTGAACTTTAGGCATTTCGATGTAATTTTGGGCATGGATTGGTTGACCAAGTATTGTGCCACCATTGATTGCGTGACAAAACGAGTAGTATTTAAGCCACCGGAACAGAAAGAGATTGTATTTATGGGTAATGGGGTAGTGCCTCCACCATATTTGATATCTGCAATGAAAGCATGTAAACTGATCAGGAAGGGGTGTCAGAGTTATTTGTGCTATGTGTTGACTGAACAATCTGTGAATGTTGAATTGAATGATATCCCTATTGTTAGAGAATTTCCGGATGTGTTCCCAAACGAATTGCCAGGGGAATTGGTAGACAGGGAGATAGAGTTTACAATTGAGACTATGCCAGGCACCCAACCTATTTCTAAAGCTCCCTACAGAATGGCTACCACTGAAATGAAAGAATTGAAAGAACAGTTGCAAGACCTGCTTGACAAGGGGTTTATCCGACCTAGCACTTCACCTTGGGGTGCACCAGTATTATTTGTGAAAAAGAAGGATGGAACTTTGCGTTTGTGCATCGATTACCGGGAACTGAATAAGGTAACGATAAAGAATAAGTACCCCCTACCCCGTATTGATGATTTATTTGACCAGTTGCAGGGATCATAGATGTTTTCCAAGATTGATTTGAGGTCCGGGTACCATCAGTTGAAAGTAAAGGCAGAAGATGTTGAAAAAACAGCGTTTAGAACAAGGTATGGTCATTTTGAGTTTCTTGTTATGCCATTTGGAGTGACTAATGCTCCGGCAGCATTTATGGACCTAATGAACCAAATTTTTAAAACCTACCTTGATGAGTTTGTTGTAGTTTTCATCGATGACATTTTGATATACTCTAAAAATAGACTTGAACATGAGCGTCATTTGAGAACTGTTTTACAAATACTTCGGGAAAGGAAATTATTTGCTAAACTAAAGAAATGTGAGTTTTGGTTGGATGAAGTTGTTTTCCTAGGACATGTGATCAACAAGGAGGGAATTTCAATAGACCCGTAGAAAATAGAGGCGATTGTGAATTGGCTTACACCGACAAATGTGATAGAAGTCCGCAGTTTTATGGGTTTAGCTGGATACTACAGGAGGTTTGTGAAGGGTTTCTCAAAAATAGTCGTGCCTCTTACCCAACTGACACACAAGGGGCAACCTTTTGAGTGGAACAGTGAAAGAGAATCAGCCTTTCATGAATTGTAAATATGCCCGCCCAAAGAAAATAAAGGGCGGGATTCCAGTTATTATATTATGCAATCCCGGGGAGGGTTCTAGTTACAGAGAGTTTTTGGAAAAACATGAACACGCCGGGCTCAAAGCGTGGACGATCAGAAACGCAGAATTCTATAGAGTCGACGAGCCCCTGTTCGCCAGAACCAATCAAGAAGAGGCATCGTAATGCCAAGACGAAGGCCCAACGCAGGAAGATATTCCACTTCGAATGCGGCTGTTCGTTATTCCATACGAACGGATGTATCGAACCACATCCACTGGAGAGAGAGGATGCAGTCAGGGGTATTCTACGACACTTTGACCAATCCGATGTGGTTCAGAGCCGTAGACATGTCCAGGCCGGGGAATCAGGGGGTATACAAGATAGAATGCCTGTTCAACTACAACCTCCGGAAAGTACTGCAAATTCGGACGTTCACTGTGACGATGTATACATGGCTGACATACAGTGGTCTCAAAAGCCTATCGGAGAATGTATTTTCCCGGCTTATTGCACGCAGGATGACGAAGACATTATCCAGCTTTGGCGTTATTAGCCCTGTAAATTATTGTCTCGCACTGACTATTGTACTCGACGAGCTTTCGTATTATGTAAAAGATTGGCGATGGGAAAATATTTATGTAAATTTTTATGATTAAATAATATTGCAGATTTCTTAAATTTATATTTTCCCAATAAATTAGTTTTCTGAGCAGGTTTAAGCTGGGTAAATGGGCTGTAATTGGTGACAGACCCAAAGGACCAATTACAACAATGAGGCCCATTTAATGTTTAACAGGAACAATTAAAATAGGCCCAGATGTATGGCACAACAAATCATTAGATATAGGCCCATCAAATAAGCGATGTGGCCCAATAAACATAGGCCCATTAAATTGCTCTATGAAAGAAGTGCATACTAGAGAGAAGGCCCAAATTTTATTGCACACAAAAAATTTACAAAAAAATCATTTACAATTTTTTTTTTATGATCATTGACCTCATCTGGATAAGGCGCAGTATCGTAATAATAATCAGCGGCCGTATCTGTATCTCTACAGCGCTCCATCGTATGCATGGATGGAGGCGTCGCTTGGGAATTTCAATAGACCCATAGAAAATAGAGGCGATTGTGAATTGGCTTACACCGACAAATGTGACAGAAGTCCGCAGTTTTATGGGTTTAGCTGGATACTACAGGAGGTTTGTGAAGGGTTTCTCAAAAATAGCCGTGCCTCTTACCCAACTAACACACAAGGGGCAACCTTTTGAGTGGAACAGTGAAAGAGAATCAGCCTTTCATGAATTGAAAACAAGATTGACCACCGCACCGATTTTGACACTACCTTTAGGTACGGAAAATTTTGTGATCTTCAGTGATGCATCTTATAAAGGTTTGGGTTGTGTGTTAATGCAGAACGGAAAGGTTATTGTTTACGCCTCCCGACAGTTGAGACTGCACGAGAAAAACTACCCAACACATGACTTAGAATTGGCCGCAGTTGTTTTTGCTTTGAAAATCTGGCGGCATTATTTGTATGGGGCGAAGTGTGAAGTCTACACAGATCACAAGAGCCTGAAATACTTCTTTACACAGAAAGAGCTGAATATGCGACAGAGGAGATGGCTTGAGCTGATAAAAGACTATGATCTTCAGATTCAGTACCACCCCGGGAAAGCCAATACAATTGCTGATGCCTTGAGCAGAAAATCAACAGGAAGTGTGGCTTGGTTGCTTACGGAACAGAAGGAGATTTTGCAAGACTTTGAGAAATCTGAAATTGAAATAGTGATGGGTGAACAGGGCGGATTGATAGCCGCTATTACAGCTGAGCCGACAATCATTGATGAAATCAAACAAAAACAGAACGAGGACGAATTCCTCAAGAAAGTAACTGATGAATTTGAGGCAAACCCGAAAGCAGAGTTTAGCATTGAGAATGAAGTGTTGAGATTTAGGAACAGAATATGTGTCCCAGATATTCCGGAACTAAAGAAGAGGGTTTTAGATGAAGCCCACAGATCCGTATTTGCTATGCCTCCGGGCAACAATAAAATGTATCGGGATTTGAAACAGACCTATTGGTGGCCTAAAATGAAGAAAGAAATTGCAGAATATGTGTTCAAGTGTCTCCAATGTCAGCAAGTCAAGGCTGAACATCAGAAACCAGGCGGTCTACTTCAACCTCTCCCTATTCCTGAATGGAAGTGGGAACATGTGACTATGGATTTCGTTGTTGGCCTACCTCGGACTTCTTGAGGTATGGATTCTATTTGGGTTGTAGTTGATAGACTGACTAAATCTGCACATTTTCTGCCAGTTAGAACTACGTTTAATGCTTATAGATTGGCTACTATTTATGTTGAGGAGATTGTCCATTTACACGGAGTTCCGGTATCCATTGTATCGGATAGAGATCCGAAATTTGTGTCTAGATTGTGGAAGAGTCTGCAGGAAGCTATGGGAACAGAACTAAGGTTCAGTACTGCATTCCACCCACAGACAGATGGGCAATCAGAACGGACCATACAGACTTTGGAAGATATGTTGAGAATGTGTGCCTTAGATTTTCAAGGGAGCTGGGAAGACTATTTGCCACTTGCAGAATTTGCTTATAACAACAGCTTCCACACCAGCATCGGTATGGCACCATACGAGGCTTTGTATGGTAGGAGGTGTAGGTCACCTATTTGTTGGACAGAGGTAGGGGATAGAGCCTTACTTGGGCCTGAAATTGTGCAAGACACTTATGAGAAAATCAAGATTATTCGGCAAAGGCTCAAAACAGCTCAGGACCGGCAGAAGAACTATGCAGATGTTCGGAGAAGATCTCTTGAGTATGAGGTTGGCGACCATGTGTTCATCCGTGTATCTCCGATGAAAGGCCAAGTCAGGTTTGGAAAGAAGGGCAAGTTGTCGCCCCGTTACATTGGGCCGTTTCAGATTTTGGAAAGGCTTGTTCCAGTTGCTTATAGAGTTGCTTTGCCACTGGGATTTGAACAAATCCATAATGTGTTTCATGTGTCGATGTTGAGGGGTTACCTCCGAGACCCGTTTCATGTGATTGATTATCACCGGGTAGCTATTGACGAAAATATGGAATACGTTGAATGGCTGGAGCGAATTGTTGATCAGCAAGTGAAATAATTGAGAAGCAAGTCCATCCCAATGGTGAAAGTGGAATGGAAAGAACACTATGGGATGGATGCCACGTGGGAAAAAGAGGGGGAAATGCGACTACGCTATCCACATTTGTTTCCTGACGAAGGTAAATTAAGTTTGGAGGACCAAACTTCCTAAACGGGGGAAGACTGTGATACCCCCGTTCCGCAATATGTCAATTAGTCCTTAATACGAATGTGATTATGTGTTTTGAGATGATCTTGTGTGCCATTATGTGAAAATATGTGGTTTTGAATTTCTATCTGTTCACCGTAGGATTATTCGTTTGATTATCTGCTTTGGAAATTAAATTGAAGGCCCTATCGGCCACCGAACCCGAAATTGATTGCGCCATTGTGATTGGCATAATTTTTAGAGCCTACGGTGAAATTTAATTGAAAAATTGATTCGGATCAGATCAAATTGATTTAATTGATGAATTGGTGCTCTATTATTATATATTATAATAATATAACAAGAGGGGCCTTATATGAGCACTACACACACACTCAACTCTTCTTTTCTAGTTGATTGAGCCGAATTAGTCCAAGAGATAGAGAGAGGGTCGGCTAAGAGAGAGAGAGAGAGAGTGAAGAAATTGGAGTTTTGGCCTCAAAGCTTGGTAATTTGTAGACCAACTCAAGAATTAAGCTTATTTGTGGAAGATTAAAGCTCCTAGGTGAGTGATCAACCCTTAGCTCATGAGTTTGAGTTGTGTTCTTATGAATTAAAGACTAGATGTTGAGTTTGATCATGAGTTGTGTTGATTTGGATGAAATATGCACATGCATGCATAGATTTGTCATGAATTGCCATAAATTTGTATAATCTAACATGTAGCATGTCAATTAGGAAAGATGGAGGGTTGGATCATACATGCAAGCATGTCTTTGTTGGAACCCATGTGAATGAACACCAATTGCATCAATTGAAATGGAAATGAGATCAAATTTAGCATGCATGTTTGATTATTAAAAATGTGGAGCTTAAATGAGGTTGAAAGCATGAGCCATGAATGAATTTGAAGTATTGAACCATGATTTTGGAAGATTGGCTTCATATTGTTTACATCCATGTGTTAAATGGTGTATTTGCATGTTTTTGGGGCCTTAGTTCGAGCTTATAAGCCTTTTGAATGTTGAATTGAACTCAAGAACACAATCTGGGAAACCCAGAATTTTGATGCCCGCTCGAGCGGGAGAACCGCCGCTCGAGTGGAGATTTCAAGCTCCCAGTATTTTCTTGCGGGCTTGGTGTCCGCTCGAGCAAGGAAGTTCATGCTCGAGCGAGGATCGATGTGGGATGAACTTCCGCTCGAGCGTCTGAGCTCACGCTCGAGCGTAAAAATGATGCATCCAGTACTTTTTGCAGACATGGTTCCTGCTCGAGCGGGGAGGTTCACGCTCGAGCGTGGAGCCATGTAGGGAGGCCTTCCACTCGAGCGCCATAATGAACGCTCGAGCGTGAATTTCACCTATCCAGTACTTTTGCAGGCCTCAAGGGTCCGCTCGAGCGGGGACCCTGTTTTCTGAAATTTTATATGCTCGTTCTGTGTTTTGTTTTCCGTTCCCTTTTCATTTCTAAGCACTCTTAGGCATACATTGAGCATTGTAATTGAATTAAAGAGATAAGAATGAAGCTTAAAGAGGAACATGTGAATTAAAGAATGGATTGAATTATTTGTGACCCATATGTGTTATGTGATATGTAGGGTCAAGCTCCAGGGCAACTCCACAAGCCGATCACTGTGAGTAATAGCTGACATATGTTATTGTCCAATTGCTACTTCTATGTAAGTTTTGTAAAGTTCATTAATTTGAATGGTGGACACAGTTTGATCCGAACGTCTGAAAGGCCTATGTGCCAGTTTGATATGGAAGTCTGAAAGGCCTATGAGCCAGTTTGATCTGAACGTCTGAAAGGCCTATGTGCCAATTTGATATGAAAGTTTGAAAGGCCTATGAGCCAGTTTGATCTGAAAGGTTTGAAGGGCCTAGGAGCCAGTCTGATATAAGGGCCTAAGAGCCAATATGATATAAAGGCCTAAGAGCCAGTCTGATATACAGGCCTAAGAGCTAGTCTGATATAAGAATATAAAGGCCTAAGAGCCAGTCTGATATACAGGCCTAAGAGCCAGTCTGATATGAAAGTTTGAAAAGGCCAAAGGCCAGTTGACATGAATGAATTGGGCCCAAGGCCGTTTGTTGTATAATGTTTCAATGCATTTCCCTTACTTGATATTATTCAATGGGCTTTCGCTCACGCTCATTCATGTGTTTGTAGGTGAGCCAAGAGAGGTCCAGACCCAGCCCCAATAAAGCCTAAGTGGATCAACATAAGTTTTGGAAAGTCAGCCCTTGTGTCTCACGCATGAGACCCATCTTCGCCCTTTTGTCATGTATTTATATTTTGTCATGTTGGCGAAGTTTTGTATATGTCTGTATATAGTTCCATCGGTTGACTTAGTTTTGGATGATCCTGTTTGAACAAAATTTTATAGCACTGTACTTCAGTTGTGAGTTATTAATATACTTATGTATGGTTCGTTTTGATGTGCCATGTAAGCACAGCTCTATGGGCAAAGTTTTGAATTGCTTTCGTTTGGCCCCCATTAACTCTGTTAAAATACGTTTGGTTTGGTTTGAGGCCGCAGGTAATATCATGATTACTGGCCGGTTATGTCTTTAACCCACGGGGGCGGGTTCGGGTCATGACATTTCCCTTATCTCTCTCTCTCTCTCTCTCTCTTTACTCATTTTTTCTCTTCCTTCTCTCTTCCTAATCTCACAAAAACTCACTCTTTCTTTGATTACTCCCCAATCCATTGTGATTTTGACCCTAGTCCTTTGGGGAAGTTTGGAGAGCTCATCAAGAGTTTCATCTTATATGGTGGAGATCGATTTCCCGCACCGTCAAATTTGGAATTTTCGTCTCATCTTCTTCCTAGAGCTTGAGATAGGGATGTTCTTTGAGTTATATATACTTTTTGCAAGTCTATGGTTATTTTGATATTGTTTGGAGTGTGTTGAGTCGGTGTTTGATTTTTATGAGATTATGTTTTCCCCAAAGGGGGATTCTCTTAAATCTTTCTCCAAATCTTTCAATTTATGAATTATGATAATGTTTTGGGAGTTTTATGAGTAAAAACCTTTAAAAATGAGAAAACCCTAATTTTGTGAAAGTCCTAAGCTTGAGGAAGTTGAGGAAAATATTGTATTGATAAAAAAAATATGAGTTATATGATAGTTGGGGTTTCTAAATGCGTAAAACCTTTCAAAATGAGAAATTCTATATATATATATATATATATATTTGTGAAAACCTTAAATTTTGGAAATTTGGAAAAAAGTTAAAATTTTGTAAAATCATGAATTGTTGAGATTCATTTTTGAGAAATGATGAAGAAATTGATATATTCATCACTTTTGTTGAAATTCCACGTAAGAGAGAAATTGATGTTGAGAAAATAGTGAATAGTATATTGTTATACTTATATTGAAAAGATGAAGATTGAGAATGATGATTATCATGTTGAGATTTCTTTGACTAAAAGAGAAAAGAAATGTATTTGATGATGTGTTTTTATCTATCTCTTAGAATATATCTTGTGTATATATATACATATTGACTAGAAATGTAGAACTTGATCACAATGGAAGATTGTGTGGATGAAATGAAAAGTATTGAGAAATTTAAGAAAGTCCAAGGCATTAATATATATATATTGCATTGGCATTTTAGTTCATGTTCATTGTTTTCTTTTGAACTGGTATTGTTAAGATCGCTTTTGAAACGAAAATGATTTTGTGAATCAAATGTTGTTATTGAATCGTTTTGGGGTAAATACGGTGGGAAATCCTATTAGGAGGTATAGTTTAAGAATTAAGTTGGCGTGAGTGTCCTGCTGGTGCTTAACCCCTCTGGTTAGAAGCTGGTAAGGTAGGATTTGGTAGTGCTTGATACACCTACTTGCAAATACTAGCCCTGGAGATTTGCCTGAGTCGTATTTACTACCACTTGTTGATATATGGAAATCATTGGATTGATTATATTTTCGAACGAGTATTGTGCATGAGATTTTCAAAAGAGAAAAAAAATTGTTTTAAGCATGGAATGACATTGTAACACGTCCGCGTGGGACCCCACGCTACAGTTCGAACTCCCCTGTTTTGTTTGGATTGCAGTTCGTAATCTGAACCAAAGAGTCCACCTCTGGCAAATCGTTTTGAGAAAAACAGATTTTTGAAAAAGTAGTGCCAAACATGGACTGCTTTGCCAGATTACAGAGTCGCCACCTAAATATTTTTTAATGGGGGAATTTAGGAAACCCTGACTCGGTGCCGAAGGCCACGTGTCCGTCATCACCAAATGTCTTGGCTCGGGAGCTTGGGTACGATCGGGGAAGGTCAGCTATGAGCACCCCCTTTCGCCCGGTCCGAAAACCGGCCTCTACTAACCATGATATCCGTTTTTGAAAACTTTATGCGTTCTTATTCCGGTTATTAACCTAGAATTACTATGTGATGCGCACAACACAAAAGTATAGACTAAATTACCTAACTTGGAAATAAACATTGCATACCCGTTTTGTCTCGAAAAACGTATTGGTTTTTGCTACTCACAAGTAGGCTAAAATACGGATTTCAACGAGTTGTTCCAACTTAGGCAATCCAACCTTCACCCACAGGCATTCAAACAGTTTATCTCTTGTAAGCACTTAGCCGCATGGTAAGCATACTGTCATGTTAACATTCACACGCATGCGAGATGCTAAAGCATAAATACTTACCTCGTACTCCGTGCCAAAATAAGGAACTAGTTAGCAAACATGCATGACCTAGCTCATGTCAAGATGACTAATGCGACGCATACAGAGTGCAATTGGACAGGCTCGGCTATCCTAAACATGGCATGTGAAATGCACGAGTAACACGTATTCAAGTTAGATTTGAAATACAATGCAATTTGTATGATGTACCGAGCCTGATGCATGTCAACAGATGCATGGATGCACGCATGCATTGCATAAGGTATGCTAATTTTAAATATGCCCTAATCTACCATCATAAGCAGGTAAATAAAAGGGAAGAAAGAAATGGGGATTGGAAGACATACACCCACTCACACACATTTATTACAAATTTGCCCTCACTCGGAGGGACCGAATAATAATACAGTCCAAAAGAATAAATGAATAAATTATTACAAAATTCTAATTATTAAAATTAAATCAAATAAATAAAAGAAATGGGGCCTCAGCCCTGCCTCGGGATGCGCCAGTGATGCATGCTCGATCCAACTTGCCCGGAAAACCCGCACCATGCCACTGCTGCTTCTGTTTCTACTGCCCTGCCTCTCAAAAAATTACCAAAGTCCCAGAATACCTTCTACATGGACTGCAGTACCCCACCGGCTGAAGGAAGTGACCACCGGCTGCTTAGATTGGCCACCGGCTTCTTGTAGGGTTTATCGGCACAAAAAGTGTGCCGGTCGGCACATTGTTCTGCCGGTCGGCAGAAAGTTCCTGCAGATGACAGTTTGACAGCAGCAGCAAACCAGCAGTGCATGACATGGATTTTGAGCATATGTAAGCATGGCCAATGCCTCCTATCATGCTTGGGGACTCAAGGAGGCATGACTCTTGGTTCTTGGGCCATCAATTATGCATCTTGATGCATGATGGCCTAAGAAACCAAGGTTGCATTTTAATGGTAATGCATGCAAACAAACAAATGAAATCCAAGGCCTTATCATGAGCTAGTCAAAGGTCTTGGTGACCAAGAATTGAGACGAGTTGCACCACTCGAAGTGTGAACTCCTCTCAACCCCATGCTTGGCTTGACAATCCCCAAGCCAAGCCATGGAATGCGTATATGCAACATGGCTCAAATGATGCAACAATGGGACTAAGATGCAAGGCATATCAAGTGTCATGCAACTATCACAATAGGCATGCAAAATGCTAGAGCATGCAAGGTATAAGTGGCATGCAAACAAGGGCCAATCAAGCAATGGGACCAACCTACTACAACATTCGATGAACCGAGCATGCATCAAGCATATAATGAACATACAATGGTGGCCTTAACTTCAATGGGGCAGCCCTCAAACCACCCCAAAACAGTGGCAAAACAAGCCCTAAATGATGACCAAAATGCTATACAAACATGCAAGTTCATGGGCCCAAACCTAAGGCACCAAAAAGAGCATTTTACTACCACTTACACAACCACTCATGGCATGATTCTAACAACCAAAAACAGATTTATATCATGCAAAATGACACCCAAATCCCCTTGATGACAACCCCAAAAAGCACTAAACAAACAAGCATGCATGAAGCCTATTCCTAGGCATAAAAGGGACACACCCTTGGAGCATGAAAATGGTCACATATGTAAACATACACACATGATTTATGGACTGAAATAAGGTCACAAATGATGCCAAATCATGAGGATGATCAATGTTGAACATGCTAGGGGCCAAAACACACAAGGCTTACAAGCCTAAAATGCAAAGCAACTATGTCAAGCACACTATACATGGCAAAATCAGTGGCTAACCCTTGTATAAGCTCTGGTTTTTTAGGTCTAAAGTGGCTAACCCTTGTAAAGGGAGATGAATGGATGTATATATAGGCAAGAATACTTAGTGGCTAAGCAAGAGAGGGGGGGTTCAAGGGATTCAAGGAGTTCAAGTGAGTCAAGGCTTCTTGGAGAAGCTAAGACAGCTGGCCAAGCTTCTCCAAGAAGCTTGGCCAAGGGTTCAAGCTCCTAGAGGAGAGAGGGGGTCAAAGGGACCAAAGGATGCAAATCCGGGTATGGGGAGTAGTGATAGTGCATTCCAGCTGTCACAGCTGGGATGCACCATCCCTGGGGGTGCAAAGGGGTCACACCGACCAGCCAAAACAGTCACCGGCACAAAAGAGTGCCGGTCGGCATCATACAATGCCGACCGGCCAAAGGTTTGGAGAAATAAGTGCCGGTGGCCACTAGGGGGGGCCGGTGGAGGCGTGGGGTAGCCGGTGGGCTTCAGGGATGGCTAACAAGCCTCCCCCCACCCTCAAATGCAAAAACACACAAGCCTTGGTGTAAAACCAAGCACAGAACAAACTGGTTGAGAGGTCCTGAGGCACGACGCGCAGCCGGGACCTCCGGGAACTCAAAACGAACACAAACATGGATAATCACCGAGCGTTCCAATGGTGACGTCCAAGTCTTGAGGACGGTCAAAAATGGGGTGTCTACAGTTGCCCTTCTTTGACAGAACTCGGAAGTCATAACAATGACGGGAGTGAATGTCAAAGCCCAGAGACGACCCATTTTTGACAAGGCCGAAGACTTAGACAAACATACAAGACAATCAAGGTATGCGCCCGAAGGCAGGGGCAAAATGCAACTGAAAATGCAAGAAGCCGAACATAACTCATGATCATGCAAAGAAAGCTGTAATGAAGCACACATGCGACAGTTATAAGCTAGCGTACAACAATCTACACTACAATGCAGAAAGGATGTAAGAGAATTATGCAATTCTCAATATGTCTCACGCGGAGGATACAATACCTGTGCGGCTCGTCCGGTTTCACCGGCCTCAAATGAGCCGTACATACAATATCGTGCCTGTAAAGAAAACAAACTTAACAGGTACAACGTCGTTAGCAACATGCATGACAAGGCAGTCGAAAGTGCGTGACAATGCATGCAATATGTACAGCAAGATGATAGGATTGAACACATGTGAGTAAAGCAATGCACGTATGCACGCAATGTGTATGGAAAGAGAACTTGGACACATGTGAGTAAAGCAATGCACACATGCACTGCGATGTATATAAAAAGGAACTTGAACACATATCAGTAAAGCAAAGCACGCATACAATGCAATGTGTATAAAAGGGAACTTGAACGCATATCAGTAAAGCAAAGCACGCATACAATGCAATGTGTATAAAAAGGAACTTGAACACATATTAGTAAAGCAAAGCACGCATACAATGCAATGTGTATAAAAAGGAACTTGAACACATATCAGTAAAGCAAAGCACGCATACAATGCAATGTGTATAAAAGGAAAACTTGAACACATATCAGTAAAGCAAAGCACGCATACGATGCAATGTGTATATAAGGGAAACTTGAACACATGTAAGTAAAGCAAGGCACGCATACCATGCAATGTGTATAAAAGGAAACTTGAACACATGTAAGTAAAGCAAGGCACGCATACGATGCAATGTGTATAAAAGGAAACTTGAACACATGTAAGTAAAGCAAGGCACGCATACGATGCAATGTGTATAAAAGGAAACTTGAACACATGTAAGTAAAGCAAGGCACGCATACGATGCAATGTGTATAAAAGGAAAACTTGAACACATATCAGTAAAGCGAGGCACGCATACCATGCAATGTGTATATAGGAACTTGAACACATATCAGTAAAGCAAGGCACGCATACCATGCAATGTGTATAAAAAGGAACTTGAACACATATCAGTAAAGCAAAGCACGCATACAATGCAATGTGTATATAGGAACTTGAAACTGATCATGGTAGACATGATGCTGGAATGTGACGTACTGCAACTTCGTGTAATTGAAATGATTTAGAGAATTCACAAGATATAAAAGGATACGGGAAGGGACGTCCTTCGCATGTTCCGAGCATCGCTCACGAGAGTTGTGGTAGGAGGTCAACTCGAAGCTCCACTTGCATTCTGACAGTGCCTTTTCTTGTATTGTCTTGAATAATGAAGGTGCCAAACCCCACAATTGACCCGAACAAGGGCGCAAAAGGTACGATGACCGAAAGTGGGAGGTTACCGGTGTCAAACCCGGCACTTTGCTACCCTGCTATTCTTCTGCTTTATTTTCCTTTTTTTTACTAGGAGTTTAAGCACATTGCACTGCCTTAGGCAGGTTTTATTTCTCAAAAGCGCGTGTTTTTGCAAAACATATGATGGAAATGAAACAACTGTTTGTTCAAAAAGTGCTATATTTGCACGTTCTATGCATCGCATCGCAAGGCATCACACAACAATGTGACTGAAATTGAAACCGTGTTTTGAAAACCAAAGCATCGCATCGTAATAATCAGGTAGTAAACCAATTACAACTCGATAAGCAAAACAGGGTGACTCAGCAAATTAGCCAAATGCGAGTACACCTTGACAAACATTACAAAGACTCAAAGAGAGTGAAATACAACTCGATAAGCAAATATGCAACAACTCGATAAGCAAATGGGCGCGCCCTCGTAAGAATTGATCACTGGAAGGCATCGAAAGTGGCGGGATCTTCCAAATTCCTAGCATAAACGGCTCAGAGGACAAGGGAGAGCACCACCGGCCGAGAAGAAAGGCTACCGGCCTCGAGGAATGGCCATCGGCCGAAATGGGTACCCACCGGCCGAAGCATATGGCCGGTCGGCACTATGGTTGGCCGGTCGGCACTAAATTGTCAGTACCAGCAGAATGTTGACATCTGTCCTTCTCCCAACCTTATCTTCTTCAAAAGGGTTTCAACTTCGTGGTTCTCCTCATTTCCACTCTGATTTACTCCAAATGGAAGGATTTTTTGCCCAAAATCTCGCAACTTGGATTAATAACTTGGATGGCTCGGAAAAGCTGAATTTCCGAGCTTTTGGCATAAACGCACTATTCACCTTGCGTCGTACCCCGTTGCATTTTCCATTCCTCCATGCCGCGGCAAGGTTTTGGAACCCGGTAACACATGTCTTTAGCTTTAGCGGGCAAGAGGTGTGTCCCACTTTTGAAGATTTCCAAGCCCTAATGGAATCTGAGCGCGATGAGGAGATCCTGCCCCAACTTCGTTTTGGCCATGCTCAAGCCTTGGGACAAATGTGTGGGCTCTCAGTGCCCGATGCTCGTTCTCTAATTTGTAACGGGACATTAGACGTTCCGAGCTTGGTTTGTCGTTTTTCTGAGACTGGTGATCGCGGCGATCATCATTGGCAAGGCTTTCGGCGACACGCCCTCTGTCTATGCATGCTATCTCATTTTCTGTTCGTCTCCGGTTCTAGAGGGCCTAGTGTCCGGTTGATTGAGGTTGCCCAAGGCTTGAAGGAGGGCAAAAGTTGCATTGCCATGATCCTGGCTGAGACATTGCTGGGCTTAGACACCTTTTATCGTCGAGAGACGATCAGATTAGCATGGAGTCCACTATTACTGCAGGTAATGTTTCCCACCCAATCTCATATTTATGTTTGCTCACATCACTCGGCCCTCAGGCTCGGTTTTTCTCACAAAAACCCTTTTCTCACTTTTTCTCTCATCGTACATCTCTCTATTCTTTATTCTCTCATTTTCCATCCCTCCCCAGGTGTGGTTGATGGACAAACTGAAGGTCGTGGACTCTTGCCCAGCATATTCAGCTCGCGGCTATTTCTTCAGGCAACGCCTGGTTGATGCCCTTGATGAGGGTTGGTGGTTTGAATGGATGTGCAGTTTGTCCGCAGACCGCATTGCTTGGCGGTGCCCTTGGCTCAATCTTCCAGTGATGAGTTACAGCATGACCCGTCAACCCGGGATCCAATTGATTGGCTTGGCTCACTGTGTCTTCTATTTCCCATTCCGTATCCTGCGCCAGTTTGGTCATAATCAGACTTGTCTGCCGGAAGGGATAGAGTACCCGGTTACATTCCCGATTCGAGGTGCACAGCTGGCCCGGTACGCCACAGCATGGAGGACGAGAGAACTTCTGGCCCCCGCTCCCGCTTTCAATTGCACTTTGTCTGATGAGTGTTTGGACTGGCTTAATGAAGAGGCACAGATCGAGCCCAGCTTGGCATCAGAGGCTTCAACTAGCTCTGGGAGGGGGCGCAGGAACATTTGACTTGACCATGCCCCGGATTTATTGCTTTATTAGTACTTTCAAGTTTTCTTTATGAATGTAATAAAAAGCAACTTCAATTGTATGCAAGAGCAAGAGAACTCTATTTGAAATCAATGAAATTGAAGGTTGTGGTACTGAAAATTTTCCGTTTTGGTCCAGAAATGGTCTTAGTTGTAAAAAGATTGGTTTGAACAAAGTCATCTTTATTAAAACTTTTCAAAACTATTTTCGATATGGATCAGAATTAGACACGCTTGAGGTCTGTCACTGAGATACACAACCCCGGATCCTGGCAACTGGAAAGTTGCCCCTTGTTTGAATGGTACCGCGGCACTGTACGGCAACGGAAAGTTGCCCCTAGTCTGAATAGCACTGTGCCGGAGATTGCGATAAATGCTGATGGGCAAAGATGACCAAGATGATCAAATGGACAAAGTTGATCGGGGAAGAGTTTATGGCTGAACTTCGGGACGAAGCTGCCTACGTATCCCAATGATGGGAATCAAGCCTTACGTAGTTCAGGCTTGGGTTCACTCGAGTATTTTCGCTCTCCTTTTGCGCTCTAACTTTTGCCAAGGCCGCCCTTTGCGGGTTTTCAACCTTGCGAGCTCAGTTTTTATACTTTCTAATTTTTTTGTGCTCTGAATTTTGCCTAGGGTCGCCCTTTCGGGTTTTCGGCCCAGCGAGCCTCTCAAGGGTAGTATTTCTTCAACTTGTCCATGTTGATCGGTTGGGAGAACTCTAGGCCATCTAGGTCCATCAGAACCACGGCTCCACCTGACCAGATAGACTTGATGATATAGGGGCCAGTCCAATTGGGTCTGAACTTGCCCCTTGGGTCGTGGATGGGAGCTCGGTTGTCTTTGAGTACCAAATCTCCTTCCTTCAAATTCCTGGACTTAACTTTCTTGTTAAAAGCCCGGGCGATTCTGCGTTGATATCCTTGGACGTGGTACAGTGCTTTCAGTCTTCTTTCATTGAAAAGCATGAGTTCCTCGAATCTGCTCTGCTGCCAATCTACCTCGGCTATCTGACACTCAGCCAATACTCGTAGAGACGGAACCTCAATCTCTATAGGTAGGACGGCCTCCATCCCATATACCAAGGAATACGGAGTCGCCCCGGTAGAAGTTCTAATCGACGTTCGGTAGCCCCACAGAGCAAACGGCAACTTATCTGGCCAGTCCCGATAGGTTTCCACCATCTTCTGCAGTATGTGTTTGATGTTCTTGTTAGCGGCCTCAACTGCTCCGTTGGTCTGCGGCCGATATGTGGATGACTTATGAAAAGCCACATTATACTTCTCCAACAGATCAATCACCTCCTTTTTGAAGTGAGAACCATTGTCCGAAATGATCTCATTCGGGACTCCATAACGGCAGATAATGTTGTTTCTGATAAACTTTGCGACATGCGAAGCCTGCAACACGGCATAAGATTGGGCCTCGACCCACTTCGTGAAATAGTTTATTGCTACCAAGATAAACTCATGCCCATTCGACCCTTTCGGAGTAACAGCTCCAATCACATCGATCCCCCAAACTGAAAATGGCCATGGCGACGTCATGTTGTACAGCTTTGACGGCGGGATGTTCATGCGGTTTGCGTGAATCTGGCATTTGTGGCATCGCCGAACAAAGCCGATACAATCTTCCTCCATGGTAGACCAGTAGTAGCCCTGTCTGAGGATCTTCCGTGCCAGCATCACCCCATTCATATGTGCCCCACATTCTCCTCCATGGATGGCCTCCATCAGGCGCTTCGACTCTTCGGCTTCCACACACAGCTTGTGCATTCCCAGATGACCTCTTTTGTACAACTTACCCCCGCAGATGATAAACTGAACAGCCATTCTTCTAATTGCCCTTTTGTCCTTGGCATTCGCCCCTGGTGGATATGCCTCCTTTCCCAAGAAGTTCCATATGTCGTAATACCAAGGGTTGTTATCCTTACTTCATCTATGGCGGAGATTGACTCGTAGGCAGGTGCAAATTTCTGGTCAATAATGACTGGACGCATCCGGACCCTAGATGGGATGTCTATCATGGAAGATAGAGTTGCTAGCGAATCTGCGAACCTGTTGTTCTCTCTACTAGGTGAGTGAAATTGAGCTTTTCAAACCGCGGAATTAACAAATCCAAGGTCTGGTGGTAAATTATCATCTTTTCCTCTTTTACTTTCCAATCTCCTTTAGCTTGAGATACAACTAAGTTGAATCCCCAATGACGTCCAATCGCCTTGCCCCTAGTTCTAGGGCAGCCTCTAGACCGGCAATACATGCCTCATACTCTGCCTCATTGTTCGAGACTTTGAATCGAAGCTTGAATGCTAAAGGGATACGGGAATCATCAGGCGCTATCAGCAACACCCCTATCCCATACCCGTATTGATTTGACGCTCCGTCAAAGTACATCGTCCAAGTTTCATCTTCGATGTGCAGAATGGCTTCATCTGGGAACAGGTACTCAACCGCTTCATCCCCTTCAACCGGGTGGTCGGCAAGGAATTCTGCTACCGCTCTTCCTTTTACTGACTTGCGCGTCACATACTTGAGATCAAATTCGGAGAGCAACAGCAACCAACGAGCTAGCCTACCCGTAAGCGCTGGTTTCTCGAAAAGATATTTGATGGGATCAAGTCGTGAAACCAACATTACAGAGTGAGCTAACAGGTAGTGCCGCAGCTTCCTGGTAGCCCATACCAAGGCCAAACAAGCCTTCTCCAACGGAGTGTAGCGGGTCTCGTAATCCAGCATCTTCTTGCTCAGATAGTAGATAGCCCTTTCCACTCCTAATCTTCCGACCTCTTGTGCGAGCATCGCAGCCCATTGTAGTTTCATCATTCACTGACAGGTACAGTATCAACGGTTTCCCTGTTCTGGCGGTGACAACACGGGTGGGTTCTGTAGATATTCTTTAATCTGTTCAAATGCAGCTTGGCATCGGCGTCCCATTGGAACTTCTTTCCTTTTCTTCAGGAGACCAAAAGTGGTTCACAAGTTAAGGTTAGTTTAGAGATAAACCGCCTTATGAATTGCACTTTACCCAGAAAGCCTCGCACCTCCTTCAGTCATTGGTGGTGGCATTTCTAAGATGGCCTTGATTTTGGAAGGGTCGACTTCGATGCCCCTTTGTGTAATCAGAAATCCCAAATTTTTTCCCGCTGTAACACCGAATGTACACTTCTGAGGATTCAGCCGCAGCCGAAATTCCCTGATCCTTTGGAAAAACTTTTGCAAGGCGGTGTAGTGCCCTCTTCTTTCTTGGATTGACAATCATGTCGTCCACATACACCTCGACCTCTTTATGGATCATGTCATGTAATATTGTGTTGCAGCCCGTTGATATGTAGCCCCAGCGTTCTTCAACCCAAATGGCATTACTCTGTAGCAATATGTACCCCACGGGGTGGTAAAAGCAGTCTTCTCCCGGTCTTCGGGTGCCATTACTATCTGATTATAGCCTGAAAAACCATCCATGAACGAGAGCAAAGCATGCCCCGCTGTGAAATCTACCAACTCGTCGATATGCGCAAGGGAAAGTCATCCTTCGGACTGGCTCTGTTCAAATCCCTGAAGTCCACACATACCCGGATTCTGCCATCCTTCTTCGGCACTGGAACAATGTTGGCCAACCAAGTCGGGTATTCGGATACCAGCAGGAAGCCTGCGTCAATCTGCTTGGTGACCTCTTCCTTGATCTTAATGGCCCAATCAGGGCGGATCCTTCTGAGCTTCTGTTTGACAGGTCGGGCCTCGGGGTCAAGAGGGATCCGGTGCTGTACAATCTCAGGATCGATTCCAGGCATGTCTTCGTAGGACCACGCGAAAACATCTTTGAAATCTTTTAATAAAGCGACTAAGCGCTCGCGTTCCTCCGAAGACAACGTGGACCCGATCTGGACCAGCCGCGGGTCCTTCTCAGTACCAATGTTCACGGTAGTGATTTCATCCATTAAGGGTTTAACAAACCTCTCCTGCTCTTGTTCAATTAGTCGTTGCAAAACCGGAGGAATTTCGTCCTCGTCGTTTTCATCAAAATTTTGAAAGTCCTGATTTAAGCAATAACCAAAGGCACAGAAAAGTACTCGGAAACCACAGTCACCTCATTCTCATTAGATACTTCCGAACCGTCCAATTCTTCTGTTACAACAGACTCAAAAGAGAAAGAAAAAGACGACCTGGACAGGACTGTGGCATCCGGGTTATCACCCCCAGGAATACCGAACTCAGACTCAGACGAGCTGGAACCTGATTCCGACTCACAAGACTCGGTGGAATCAGATTCCGGCTCACTACCTGACCCGGTGCTGCTAGATAAAAATCCCTCCTCGTACTGCCAGGTGAGGGAGGGTGCGATGGATGCATCCAAAATAGCTGCTGGTAGGCCCGCAGCCGTTTCATCTCCAATCATAGACACCGAGGAGTTATCCCCCAAGCACAACTGGTCGATCGAAGGATCTGAAAGTAGACATGCCAGTGCTACCCCCATTTCAAACTCTGTGTCCGCAGACTCCGATTCCTTGTTATGCTCATCCTTGACTGTTGGGTCTGTCTGCTTTTCAACAACATCATCCCCAGATAACTGTAGGTCAAAGAAAATTTCGAACCCCGGCACGCGCTTCTTTTCTGCGTTCCACCACGGCTCCGGAAAACCACAGAATGGAAAATCCTCCCCCTCCCGGACGAAGCGTCCGTTTAGGGTACCTCGGATGGGCCGATGCATCAATTCAAAGGGCTTTCCCATCTGTTTTGCTTTGGCTCTTCCCGCCATCTCTTTTCCTTTTCTTACCCAATCTTCCTTGGTGGGCAGATAACCCAAGCCGAAGGTATGGGGGTTGTGCGGCATTTCGGCCACGCTGCAATGCCCTTACGGCCGCTCTCCCTAATCCCATCCCGGGGATGTATTGGAGCTTGTTCATGAGATACACTGCTTGGGCACTGACATATATCCCTTCATTCGTAGCCATGATATTCTGTACGACCTGAGCCTCGGCCAAGGTAAAACCTGATATGAATACATCCTCCATGCCATGCTCAATTTCCAGAACAGGCGTGGATACCTCTGGTGGTGGGTGGATTGACGAATTCCCAAAGACAATGGCTACTCCCTTCCCGTAGGGGTATTTCACCATTTGATGCAAAGTAGATGACACTGCCTTCACCTGATGCAGCCACGGCCGTCCTAAAAGCAAATTGAAGGTTGCAGGGACCTCTAAGACATGGAAATCTATCTCGTGCTGCCCCGGCCCAACCTTTGTCTGAACTTTAACTGTTCCCATTACTTCTCTACTTGTATTGTCATATGCCCGGATAACCTGGGCTGTTGGTACAAAATCCACGGTTTTCAAGCCAATCGCATATGCCGTCCTCGCTGGGCAGACATTAATGGCGGACCCGGTATCAACAAGTACCACCGGTATCCACTTATTTCTACACTCCACGGAGATGTAGAGGGGTTTATTGTGATTTGTGCCCTCGGGCGGAAGTTCTTTGTTTGAAAAGGTCAATGTCGGGGAACCTCCTCCCGGAAGACCAATCCCACCAGCTGCTCTGGCGTGGTTTCTATTGAAAGCTTCGCTTTGTCCATGGCTGATAAAACAGCCTCTCTATGCACCCGTGATGCCATGAGCAGTCCCCAAATGGAGATGTCTGCTTGTATCTTTTTCAGCTGTTTGAGTACAGCTTCTTCCTCAAGTTGCTTCTCCTTTTGCTTCTCGGCTTCCCTATCCTTTCCCGAAGCCTCTGGTTGATCAAGTGTGGGGGTTTGAAATACCGCCACTCCTCGTCATGTGGTCGACCTCTCCAAGGTACCAAGTGTTATCAGGTTGGTTATTCCCCCAATCTTCGTCGTGGGCAAGACATAAGTCTTCGTCTTCCCACCACATTCCATCAGCAGCTGACAAACATCTGTCTGGCCCTGGTATGACTGTTTTTGCGCTCGCAGCACCTTCCATCCATATGCCTGCAGTATTCTCGTTTCCTGTGCACACAGCAATTTCAGCTCCCACATGGGCCTTTGCTTTCCTGATTCTCTCGGAATCTTCAAAACTTGCTTGTTCTGCCATGACTGTCTGTTCAATCATCTCCGTACTCAAAATGTTCCAATCTCGGGCGAAATTCTTGACACCGGCGCCCTCCGGCGATGTGTTCTGCTCTTCGACCCTTCCGGCCGTCGCTGATAGCCTCATTCCTGCTGAACTCTGCTCTGCCTGAAATTTTCCTACCACATCGGGCTGATCGTCCAACCACCCTGTAGCTTCCGCTGAATCCTCATAATCGAACCATACGACTGCCGCGTCCTCTGAGTATTGGTCATTGTAAGACTGGAGGTCGGCAAGATCCTCCCCCACAGTTGTTATATCATCTGTTCCCTGCCCCAGGCTATCTCCTTGGATCATACACAACTCTCCCCCTGTTGGCAATTCTACTCCGGGCCCATCTTGGCCTTTTGATGAAATGTAGTCACTCGGACTATATGTCTTCCCAACGTAACTCCCAGATTCCGCAGACTCTGATTCAAACAACTGTTTTCCCTCTGGGATCTCCCTTTTCTTGTTCTTGGCGGTCACCGCCACTGGCTTAGATTGGGTCATGGAGATGTCCATCATGCACAAGTCGGTGCAATCGGGGAGGAACACCTCTGGTTTAGGCAGGTGGGTAGGGGTGATATAGATACTAGGATCGTAGGACACGGTCCCAGCATAAATGAAATTGAGTCTTTTGGGCGGTGGAGCTTGGTTATGTGCGGGGAGGGGATTTGTAGTAACATTGGGTTTTTCGGGAGGCAAAATCACCCCATTGTCGATGAGATCTTGGATCTCATGACGCAACCGGAAGCACAGATCGGTGTCGTGACCGTGCTGTTAGTGAAAGGCGCAATATTTGGCCGGGTTATGGGTAGGAGGGAGTTTTTCTGGTAAGGGCCGCAGCTCCAGGGGCTTAAGGTGCCCTTTTTTGATCAAAACCCCCAGAGCTTTGGATAGGGGCATATATAGTGGGGCGAAGGTTCTGGTGTTTCTGGGTGGGTATTTGGTTGTTTGTGGGTTGCTTCCGGATGCGCCGGAGAATGGTGCAGCTGCCGTATTTCTTGAAGGGGGGGTTGGCGGTGACCATGCTTACTTCGGTGGCTCTCGTAGTAGTAGCGCCACTCGGGCCTGCATTGCTACCACGGTTGAAAGTTCGTCGAGGTTGCTCCCGATCGTTATCGATCAAGCCTTGCTTCAAGGCATCTTCAATCTGCACCCCCATTTCATGTAGGTCAGAAAAAGTAGGAAAGGGGAGAACTATCATCTTTTGCATCAACTTCGGCTGAAGATTGCGCACAATCATCCGAATCTGGTCTTTGTCCGTAGGCCTCAGGGTCATCATCGAAGCCTTGGCCCTCCATCTGGTTACAAACTCTGAAAAACTCTCCTTAGGCTCTTGCCTAGTCGTCTCGAGATCACGGGTCGTAATCTCAATCTGTGTATTATACGAATACTGTGCGATGAAGGCCTCAGCCATTTCGTCCCAATTCCTCTTGACATCATCTTCTAGCTTGGCATACCATATGGCCGCCACACCCGACAGGGTCCGGCCAAACAAAGACAACTTCTGAAGCCTAGTGAGGCCCATCGCCTTAGAACATCTGAAAACAGTCTTAAATGCACCATGGGGTCCCCGGACCCATCAAATCGATCAATATGAGGCATTTTGAACCTGTCGGGCAGCGTCACAGCTGCGTCGGTGTATCCATCTTCAATGTCGGGGATGGTCTTGACCCCTTGGGATCTTTTGAACAACTTTTGAAGTTTGCTCAGCTTCAGTGCTGTGGGATCAGACTCGAACTCAAAGGGAGAGTCCGGTAGGTTGGTGGGCGTTTTTGATAGCTAAGGTTGGATTTGAGGTAGGGTTGGAGGTGGGGGTGGTCCTGTGGGCAGTTCTGTATCAGTCTGAACATTGGCTGTCTCCCCGACATTAGGAACTCCTGGCGGGGGAGGAACTTGATGCGAAGCAGATGCTCCGGTCTGCTGCTCTAGCCTGGCTATTGTCTTTGCCTGTTCTTTTACCAGTGTGGCCTGTTGCCTGGCGAATTCTGCCTGTCGGACAGCATCTTGCTGCATCATTTTCATGCTTTCTTGGAGGTGGCGCACCATCTCTTCTAAACTAGCCATGCTATTCTGCTCTGGTTGAAATACCGGTATATATTCTCTCTCTGTTGGCGACACGGAACCCTGATCCCTACTGAACACAGGTGGGGTAGATAAGGCCCTCTGAACTGACTGCTGTGCTAATGTCCTCTGTCTGACTGACCTCCGCTTAGTAACCGGGGGTAGTGAACAGTACACTGGTTGTCCGTCTACCAGATCCTCAGATCGATGGAGTCGACGACCTCTAGTCCAGAGTGCTCGGGGAGTATCTACTGGGTCAGAAGCAATCGTGCTCAACTACCTAGTAAAAACAAAGATAAATAAAACGTATAAATAACAGAAAATCGGACAGCATAACGGCATAAAATAAACAACACACGGTTGGATAACACGCTGAACTCGATTCACTGTCCCTCCAATACTGATCACTATTTCTGAATCATTGGCCCCAAGTCTGAATCCTGTATCCACAGATAACTGATTCCCGCAAAATACTGTTACTGGTGCCCTCAGGCCGGATAAAAACTTGCAAACTGACATGCGCATTCCCTGTAGAGATACACTCTAAAAGCACATAGCAAGTAAATGAGAGCCAATACACCCCTATTTTGGGGTAGGGTTTCCCTGTCCTATTTTGTCAGGAGCTAGGGTTTCACTACGCACACAGCGGTTTCAAACAACCTATATCGGGTAAGCAACCTGTCCTAGTTTGGAATGGTCACTATGGATCCGAATATGCGCTAGGTCGAATGGTCAAAAAGGGTGCCCCGGTGAAACCGGGGTTTGTGTTCCCATACTGGCAGAGCCCGCAACCGGTCAGCCTTATGGTCATGCCTTGACAAGACAAGCCTCCAGCAAACCGCTCAGGAATAGCAGATGGCCAACACGGTGTCCTAGGCGCACCAATGCAAATGTAATGCAAAGAGACACATAAACGAAATCAAAATAGGATATCACGAGTTCGAGTCAAGCTCTCTAAACATCCCCAGCAGAGTCGCCAGAAACTGTAACACGTCCACGTGGGACCCCGCGCTACAATTCGGACTCCCCTGTTTTGTTTGGATTGCGGTTCGTAATCTGAACCAAAGAGTCCACCTCTGGCAAATCGTTTTGAGAAAAACAGATTTTTGAAAAAGTAGTGCCAAACATGGACTGCTTTGCCAGATTACAGAGTCGCCACCTAAATATTTTTTAATGGGGGAATTTAGGAAACCCTGACTCGGTGCCGATGGCCACGTGTCCGTCATCACCAAATGTCTTGGCTCGGGAGCTTGGGTACGATCGGGGAAGGTCAGCTATGAGCACCCCCTTTCGCCCGGTCCGAAAACCGGCCTCTACTAACCATGATATCCGTTTTTGAAAACTTTATGCGTTCTTATTCCGGTTATTAACCTAGAATTACTATGTGATGCGCACAACACAAAAGTATAGACTAAATTACCTAACTTGGAAATAAACATTGCATACCCGTTTTGTCTCGAAAAACGTATTGGTTTTTGCTACTCACAAGTAGGCTAAAATACGGATTTCAACGAGTTGTTCCAACTTAGGCAATCCAACCTTCACCCACAGGCATTCAAACAGTTTATCTCATGTAAGCACTTAGCCGCATGGTAAGCATACTGTCATGTTAACATTCACACGCATGCGAGATGCTAAAGCATAAATACTTACCTCGTACTCCGTGCCAAAACAAGGAACTAGTTAGCAAACATGCATGACCTAGCTCATGTCAAGATGACTAATGCGACGCATACAGAGTGCAATTGGACAGGCTCGGCTATCCTAGACATGGCATGTGAAATGCACGAGTAACACGTATTCAAGTTAGATTTGAAATACAATGCAATTTGTATGATGTACCGAGCCTGATGCATGTCAACAGATGCATGGATGCACGCATGCATTGCATAAGGTATGCTAATTTTAAATATGCCCTAATCTACCATCATAAGCAGGTAAATAAAAGGGAAGAAAGAAATGGGGATTGGAAGACATACACCCACTCACACACACTTATTACAAATTTGCCCTCACTCGGAGGGACCGAATAATAATACAGTCCAAAAGAATAAATGAATAAATTATTACAAAATTCTAATTATTAAAATTAAATCAAATAAATAAAAAAAATGGGGCCTCAACCCTGCCTCGGGATGCGCGAGTGATGCATGCTCGATCCAACTTGCCCGGAAAACCCGCACCATGCCACTGCTGCTTCTGTTTCTACTACCCTGCCTCTCCAAAAATTACCAAAGTCCCAGAATACCTTCTACATGGACTGCAGTACCCCACCGGCTGAAGGAAGTGACCACCGGCTGCTTAGATTGGCCACCGGCTTCTTGTAGGGTTTATCGGCACAAAAAGTGTGCCGGTCGGCACATTGTTCTGCCGGTCGGCAGAAAGTTCCTGCAGATGACAGTTTGACAGCAGCAGCAAACCAGCAGTGCATGACATGGATTTTGAGCATATGTAAGCATGGCCAATGCCTCCTATCATGCTTGGGGACTCAAGGAGGCATGACTCTTGGTTCTTGGGCCATCAATTATGCATCTTGATGCATGATGGCCTAAGAAACCAAGGTTACATTTTAATGGTAATGCATGCAAACAAACAAATGAAATCCAAGGCCTTATCATGAGCTAGTCAAAGGTCTTGGTGACCAAGAATTGAGACGAGTTGCACCACTCGAAGTGTGAACTCCTCTCAACCCCATGCTTGGCTTGACAATCCCCAAGCCAAGCCATGGAATGCGTGTATGCAACATGGCTCAAATGATGCAACAATGGGACTAAGATGCAAGGCATATCAAGTGTCATGCAACTATCACAATAGGCATGCAAAATGCTAGAGCATGCAAGGTATAAGTGGCATGCAAACAAGGGCCAATCAAGCAATGGGACCAAACTACTACAACATTCGATGAACCGAGCATGCATCAAGCATATAATGAACATACAATGGTGGCCTTAACTTCAATGGGGCAGCCCTCAAACCACCCCAAAACAGTGGCAAAACAAGCCCTAAATGATGACCAAAATGCTATACAAACATGCAAGTTCATGGGCCCAAACCTAAGGCACCAAAAAGAGCATTTTACTACCACTTACACAACCACTCATGGCATGATTCTAACAACCAAAAACAGATTTATATCATGCAAAATGACACCCAAATCCCCTTGATGACAACCCCAAAAAGCACTAAACAAACAAGCATGCATGAAGCCTATTCCTAGGCATAAAAGGGACACACCCTTGGAGTGTGAAAATGGTCACATATGTAAACATACACACATGATTTATGGACTGAAATAAGGTCACAAATGATGCCAAATCATGAGGATGATCAATGTTGAACATGCTAGGGGCCAAAACACACAAGGCTTACAAGCCTAAAATGCAAAGCAACTATGTCAAGCACACTATACATGGCAAAATCAGTGGCTCACAGCCCTTATACATGGTAATATGATGCTAATATCCTCATGGAACCAAGCTAAATCATGCAAAGAACATGGCCTAGATACATGGCATGTTTCTAGGCATAAGAGAGCATTTCAAAGCAAAAATAAGAGGCATGTTAGGGACCATAAAACCGACCAAAAACAGAGGTTGAACATGCTCCAAAACACTCAAAAAAACTCTGAAATGAAGCTAAAACCAACCATGCACACATGCTACTCTTTAGGTCAAAAACCAAGGCAAACAAGGGACAAGGGGGAGAGGGGTGTCTCTCCCCTATATGAGACTTGAAACCATCTTCCTCACCACTGAAAACCCACTAGTTTTCAGTGGTGAGAAGACCAAACACACCAAGTAAAGAAGGTCTCAAGAAAAGGCTCCAAAATGGCCAAAACAAGGCCTAAGAGGGTGAGACTCCACTCAAATCAAAAGGTGACCTTGATGAAAGTTCTTAAGCAAGGAAAAACAAGTCTTTTTTATGTTAAACACAAATCCAAAAACACAAAGCAAAAAGGGTAGAATGTTGTTGCAAAAATGGGGAATCTAAAGTGATGTTCTTACCCTTGAAGATCCTTTGAAGAACAAAAGGTCCAGCCCTCTTTTGGTGATCAAAACCAGTCCAACATCACACAAAACAAACCTCCAAGCCTCCTAATCTCGGATTAAGGTGTAGTAGTGTGTGTAATGGTGCAAAAGTAAGGTAAAACCACACTTTTTGGGCCTAAAACACACACACAAGGATGATAGATATAGAAGTATAGATATATATGGATGTATATCAGAGATATATGTATAAGCTCTGGTTTTTTAGGTCTAAAGTGGCTAACCCTTGTAAAGGGAGATGAATGGATGTATATATAGGCAAGAATACTTAGTGGCTAAGCAAGAGAGGGGGGGTTCAAGGGATTCAAGGAGTTCAAGTGAGTCAAGGCTTCTTGGAGAAGCTACGACAGCTGGCCAAGCTTCTCCAAGAAGCTTGGCCAAGGGTTCAAGCTCCTAGAGGAGAGAGGGGGTCAAAGGGACCAAAGGATGCAAATCCGGGTATGGGGAGTAGTGATAGTGCATTCCAGCTGTCACAGCTGGGATGCACCATCCCTGGGGGTGCAAAGGGGTCACACTGACCAGCCAAAACAGTCACCGGCACAAAAGAGTGCCGGTCGGCATCATACAATGCCGACCAGCCAAAGGTTTGGAGAAATAAGTGCCGGTGGCCACTAGGGGGGGCCGGTGGAGGCGTGGGGTAGCCGGTGGGCTTCAGGGATGGCTAACAAGCCTCCCCCCACCCTCAAATGCAAAAACACACAAGCCTTGGTGTAAAACCAAGCACAGAACAAACTGGTTGAGAGGTCCTGAGGCACGACGCGCAGCCGGGACCTCCGGGAACTCAAAACGAACACAAACATGGATAATCACCGAGCGTTCCAATGGTGACGTCCAAGTCTTGAGGACGGTCAAAAATGGGGTGTCTACAGACATGTGCATCCATCTTATGAGACTGTGTAAAATGTATATACTTTGTTAAGAATTCTCTAATGGGTTTTGTCCTTACCCCCTAGTGGATTTGTTGTAGGAAAAGCTGCTGTGATCTTGCCAAAATAGAGGTGTGGAGAATTATTTTGGGAGCACGAGACTCTTATCTCTTGTTATTTTATTTTGATAAGTCAAGGGTTATATTTGTATGTGTTAGAAGACCATTTACCTGTAACCGGGCTTAAGCTTTGGAACGTGCAGCCTGTAGGGGTATTATTTTGTGTTTTAATTTCTATTGAATTCTCGTTACATGTTGTAAATTATTATCTTAAAAGTTATGAATGCATAAAGCCACGTGGAACCTTTACATCTCTAAAATAAATGTCTTGAATATACATATATAATTATTAAATTATAAATGATTCATAATTAATGAGAATTGAAAATTATTGATGAGTTAATCAAAATTATCAGATGTTAATAATTTGGGGCGTTACAGTGAATATAGAATTTCCATATTATGTATTTCAAATTGTGGGACAAGTATGTCATTTCCAACTAAAACTAAAAATGAGACAGGATTCGTTACTTTCTTCAACAAAATGTGAATGTGTCAACCTCTTATGTCTAAAAATAAAGATAACATTATATCAAACTGAAGGCTAGGGAACTTGAGTTGAAAAGTTTCCATACTTCTGTTTTAAAGTGGGGGTAATTGCAGCCTAGTGTACTCGGAAAAAAAAAATAAAAGAAAATATTCGTAGAAAATTTTATAATTTTAATTATTAGTGTTTATAAAAAATTTATTGATTTGTAATTATTTTTTCAAATTTCCATTGATTTGATATTTTCCCTTTTAAAGTATTCATATGACAACACTATGGCGAGAACGTCGTTTAAAAAATGCCGCTAGAGGCATTAAAAATGTTGCTAATTCTTTTTGTGACGTTTAATACCAAACGTCGACAACGCGGCCGTTGCTATAGCTTTATGACGTTTAAAAAACGTTGTTATATTAGTATAGAACGCCACCAAATGTCCTACCCTAATAGTACTATAACGTCACTATGATATTTAATGACGTTTTTGAAACGCCGTCATATCTTTTTTTTTTTAAATCTAACTGTTAGATTTAAGATTTAGGTGGCATTTTGAGAAATGCCGTGATATCCCTCTTTTTCTTTTTTTTGAAATTGTGCTAATTTTATGTGATTAAACTAAAAAAATACCTGTAATAAAACTAAATAGCACTAATATGAAATAATAATTTCTATTTAAACAGCAAATGCAGCATTAATTCAACAAATGCAACATTAATTCATTTTTCCATCCAATTTAATATCCAATCACCATTACCCACAAAATAACATATCCACAAATGATGTTTTAACATTACCCACAAAATAACATATCCAAAAATTGAATTCACAATTCTCAATCAAAAAATTACTACTTTGTATATAAAGCCAAAAGATAAGAAGAACGTGAACCAAAACACCCAACCCCCCAGTCAGATCAAAGGAAAAAAAGAAAAATGAAGAGAAATAAGAACCCAAAAGAAAGCCCCCATCCACCCTTCACTGTCATTCTGAATCGCTCTCCATGTTGCTTTCCATGGCCTTCAATCCTCTCGGTCTCTGCCAATCATAAAACATAATAATAATAAAAACAAAGCCAATAAAAATAACAGAAAAGAATGAATTTTGATCAAACAAGGAATGCTCATTCATTAATGCAAAATTTATAGTTCTGTATTGACTAAATTTTTCAGACATCTGAACAAAGAAGAATAAATAAATTAAGGATGAAATCAAATAGGAACACTTGTACCAGCCATGACAAAAGGAGGTTGAGGTTGAGAAATATAGACACCATAACCCTAAATACAACTAATATACACAAAATAAAATATGAAATAAAAACAAATGAGATAATGCATTTTCCTAAAAAATTGAACATAAATTAAATTTACCTGAATATAATTAATATCCATGGCAAAAGGAGGTTGAGATCCACTTTGAAGCATAATGCTGTCAGTCAAGCATGCCAAAGAATTCAATGAAGAACCAAAAAATGAGTACACAGTTAAAATCAAAATAAAAATTTACATAAAGAGTGGTTCAGCAGAAATTATAATAAACAATCAATGGAAAGACACAAACTATAAATTTTTTACATTGCCCATATGTGTACATTAATCATAAGATGGCCATCAAGTATGCTTATGATAATCATTAACACCTGTAAAGATTTGATGAACAAATAAAAAGAGTCTAAAAATTGCTTATGAAATCAAGAAAGCCCCAAAACACAGAGGCCAAAGTCATTACCATAGTTGTTGGCCATGGATTTTCAGTAGGCTCAGCTCAGAACCTAGGTTGATGCTATAAATCCTCAGCGCAAATCATGTCTAAAGTGATACAAGAAAGATGCCTACCTTAAACCCTATTGGGTCCTAACCACAAATAGGATAATTTTTAATAAGAACAAGTATTGTAATTAATAAGATATTGTGTTTGTCAAAAAAGCTTTGATTAAATGATTGCTCACCTCTAGGGATGAAAATGCATGAGAATATGTAGATATATGTTGTCCCCTAATGTATATAAATTAGAAACTAAAGCAGTTACAGAGAAGGGAGGAGAATTTAAAACTAAAGCAGTTATAGGGAGTCATCGTACACAGATAGTGGATAAAATAGGTAACTGAATATAGGGTGGAGAGTCCTACAAGATTCAAAGATTGAAAATTAATGCAATAATTGAGTTGTATAGAATGTAGAGTTATCTAAAACTAGTTATTTTTTAGACAATTTCAGTAAAGGAAAAAGGTATGACAGCTTCAAATTTGGGTACACACCATACCGGTGTTTTGGCTTTAAGTATAGTATAGATAGCCTAGATGAGGGGCCAAGTTGCAATTGTCATAAATAAGAGAATATAGGGCACTTCTTAACATTGTCTGATATGTAACCATTGTCTCCAAAAGGTGCCTCTATCAACTTAACCACTGATTGCGTTCTGTTAAAATCACCAACCAATTTCACTTTCCTTAGCAAATACATGAGGAAGAGCATTGTGCTACTCTGTTTTTTGTAACAGCCAGCTTCAATGAGCCACCATTGGCTAAGCCCAAGTTGATTAGCCTAATTTCCGCCCAGAAAGTGTATTGTTAAGCTTGTGCCAAAAGCTAGACGAGCTTCATCAATATTTATATACATATTCTAAGGGTTCAGTAGATAGTAGACGGTTTTTTATTTTTTATTTTTTAACTCACAAAAGTGATGCAGCTAATTCTGTGGTTGGCTAACCCAGCTGGTGAACCACTATGTCTAAAGTCCCTAAACTGCATACACTTCTGACTGGTCATAAAGGGGTAAACGAAGTCCACTCAAAACATCCCATGGATGACCATATCCGACCAAGTCAGCGATTCTCTGCCTAGATAGAGTGGCCAGCCTGGTTCATATTACTAACTAGTTCAAATCATACTCAAAGTGAGTTATGCATGTTATTGCCTTTACATGCATTTGTTCACAAAAATATAAATCCGAAATATCAGAGCAAAATACAAAGCTACATAAAGCAACAAGATACTCTTTGAGGATTTATCCCAGCAGCAGCAACATATAAATCCTGCTTCCCAATTGCAATTCTAATACCATGCAGTCCAAGATCACCGAGACCCAATATTCTGCTTCCATCTGTTACAACAATCATATCAACCTACAACAAAAAGTTCTGTATCAACACTCTAGAGTAGCGATCAAAAATCAAGAACAGTAAGTAAAGTACAATGTTTGCAGCGAGCTAACACTGAAAGATAGCAAACTTCATGGTAAGCAACTAGTAAATGAGATCTGATGAAAGCCAAAAATGAAACATTCAGGCATCTAGAAAAAGTGACATTCAAGATTGGAAATATGAAACCAAAATGAAAAGGACACAGAAGCTAATAGTTGTTATATTTTAGAAACACTTTGAAGAATGGGAGAAACCAAAAAAAAATTAAAGCCAAGTTATTCCTAGTCCCTCATAGATGGAAAACAGTAATTGGAACAATCTTGCAAGTCAAAATAGTAATAGATATTCTGAGTCAAAAGTTTGATGTCCAGAAAAGCTTGAAAGGTTCCAATCTACAACATGATTGTAGACACCCCATTTTTGACCGTCCTCAAGACCTGGACGTCGCCGCTTGAACACTCGGTGATTATCCATGTTCGTGTTCGTTTGGAGTTCCCGGAGTTCTCGGCTACGCGCCTTGCCTCAGGACCTCCGAACTTGACCGTTTTGTGTCTGGTTTTGCACCAAACACTTGTGCTTTGCCTTGGAGGGGCAGGGAATGCCTTGTGAGGGATCCCCACACACCACCGGCAGTGGCTAGAGGCCACCGGCTGGTTGATGTTGCCATCGGCACTATATTGTGCCGGTCGGCACTCTTTTGTGCCGGTCGGCAGTCAATTTTGTCAAAATGACAATTTTGCCCTGCCGACTACTGTGCAGTTGCTTTTTGAGATATTTTGAAGCAGCTGTATAGCATTTGTTTCCCCTCCATACACGTGTATGGAGGGATGAGCCTTTGGTTTGCTTAGCTTGTAAGCTTTGTTGCCTATAAGAGAAGGCTCTCTTCTCTTGGCTCAAGGGTTGAAGAGGGTTAGACATTTTAGAGAGAAAAGACAGAGAAGAAGCTCTGGTTTTAGGGTTTGAATTCTATATCTATTCTATCTCTCTTTTGCTCTCTTGTTTGCACACTAGGTGTTTGTGTCTCACTATTGCACATCAACACCTAGTGTTTCACCTTTCCTTGGCTACTGAGGTTCCAAGAGGTTGTTCTTGGTGTTTTTGGCTGGATTAGAGCTTAAGGAAGCAACAACATCATCTTTGGTGAAGAAGGTCAACAAGGGTGAGAAACTTGCTTTATTTCCCCCATTCTTGCATTCCATTTTTACCTATCTTTGAACTATTTTTGTGCTTGGTGTTTAATACAAAAAAGTTCTATTTTTTAGTCCTCTTGATAGTTTATTAAGGGTGCTTTGTGCTTTGGGGAAGTTTGGCCCCTCTTAGGCCTTGAAAGGCCTCATTTTTGTGCTATTTTGTTGAGCTCCAGGATTTTGGTGTTGGGGTCTCTTCACCACTGAAATCTTGAGGGATTCCAGTGGTAAAGATGATGCCTTGAAGTCCCAAGAAGGAGAGGGTCACCCCCTCTCCTTGTTGTCCTTGAAAAGGACCTATTTTGCCTCTTGAGGGAGCCCCATGTTTGGTTGTTTGTGGTTATGCCATGGCTGTATTTTGTGCTCATATTGCCATATTATAACTTTGTATCATGTTGGTTTTGGTCCCTTATGCATGCTTAGCATAGTTGCCATGTAATGCCTTGTAAATCCCTTAACATGACTTAGGTTGTTAGCCTTTGTTCAAGTGTGTTTTGGCCTTGACTTTGTGAAGTGTTTGTGCTTATTTTGCCATGCTTTAGCTCTGTCCATGGTTGTTTGGATCGATTTTGGCATGCTTAGTATAGCTCCTTTGCATTTGCGGCTTGTTGGGCTTGTTGGCCTCAAGTATGTGAACATGTAGTATGTGTTGCTTGCATCATTTCAATGGTTTGGAACCATTTAGCATGCAATTTCAGTCCCTTAGACATGCTTGTTTGATTGCCTTGCATGCCTCTTTCAAGCTTTGAAAGCTTATGTTGTATGCCTTATGTTTTGACCATTATGCATGCCTTTGGATTCATGTCATTTAGATGCCATCTAGGTGGTCTTTTGGACTTAGTTTTATGTGTTAAAACTCTGTTTTTGGTCGCCTAAGTATTGCCATGTGTGGTTGTACTAAGTGTAGTTCATTGCCTCTTTGGTGAGCCTCAAGTACTTGGGCCATTTGCATGCTTTAATTGCTTGAATTAGTTGGTTTGGCACCTCTATTTTGTGCAATTTCAGAGCTTATATTGCATGCTAGTTGTCCATGATATCCCCTTTCAAGTGTGCTTGAGGGTTGCTTACTTAGTGCCTAAGTGTTAAGTCTTAAACATATGCATGTGTGTGTGTGTTGGCCTTCATTTTTGGGCACTTTGGCCACTGATTTTAGGCCTATTTGGAGTTGCCTAAGTCATGTTTAAGACCATCATTTACTTGCTTGCATGCTTACCTCATGTATGCTTGTATGCTTGCATTGTTTGTCCACATGCTCATATTGCATCCCTAGCTAACATGATTAGGTTGAAATGCATCTTGCATGCATGCCTTGTTCCTTGACTCGGTGATAGGAATTGGGCCTTGTTTTGTTTGCTTAGTTTGCATTTCATTTGACACGAAATTGCACACTTGTTTCTTTGGGCCATCATGCATGGAAATGCGTGATTGGTGGCCCGAGAATCGAGGCACATCCTCCTTTGAATCACAAACATGATAAGGAATGTGTTTGGTGCATACATTACTTGAATTGAGCTGCCATGCAAGATTTTGCCCTCTGCTGCTGTGAGTTGCAGGTTCTGCAGACATTCAGTGCCGGCCGGCAGTATTTAGTGCCGACCGGCAGTCTATTGATGGCCGATGAGTTCATTTTGTGCCGGTGGCCACATACTTCAGCCGGTGGAAGTCCTACTCAGCTGATGATGTCCCTCAGTGTCCTGGAAGGCATTCCTGAGACTTTGGCAGTCTTCTGAGATGCAAAGCAGGGAAAACAGAGGCAAGCTAGGCATGGCAGTGCAATTTCGAGCGGAATCCGAGTGCGCATGCATTGAGCCCTCGCCTTGAGGCGGTTTACTGTTTTCCTTAAATTAATTAATTTGTTAATTTAATTAATTTGTAATATTTAATTAGCTCGCGTAGTTAGTTAATTTGTATATTCTTTTGGTCCCTCCGGGCGAGGGCAAAGTTGTAATAAGTGTGCGTGAGTGGTGTGTATGTCTTCCAACCCCACTTCTTTCTTCTCTTTTATTTACCTGCTTATGATGGTAGATTAGGGCACGTTTATTTTAGCATACCTTATGCAATGCATGCGTGCATCCATACATTTGTTGACATGCACCGGGCTCGGTACATCATACAAACCGCATTGTATCTTCAAATCTAACTTGAATACGTGCATCGAATGATTGCATTTCACATGCCATTTTAGGGTTAGCCGAGCCTATCCTAATCACATTCTGCATGCGATGCATTAGTCACTCTAACATGAACTAGGGCATGCATTTTTGCTAACTAGTTTATTGTTTTGGCACGGAGTACGATGTAAGTATTTTACGCTTTAGCATATCGCATGCGTGTGAATGTTGCCATGACAGTATGCTTCCCATGTGGCTAAGTGCTTACATGAGATAAACTGTTTGAATGCCTGTGGGTGGAGGTTGGGTTGCTTGAGTTGGAAAACTCATTGAAATCCGTATTTTAGCCTACTTGCGAGTAGCAAAACCCGAAATGCTTTCAAAACAAACGGATATGCAATGATTATTTCCGAATTAGGCAATCTAGTCTATACTTGTTTGTTGCGCGCATAACATAGTAATTCTAGGCTAATAACCGGAATAAGAGCATGTAATGTTTTCAAAATCGGATATCACGGTTAGTAGAGGCCGGTCTTCGAACCGGGCGAAAGGGGGTGCTCATAGCTGACCTTCCCCGATCGTACCCAAGCTCCCGAGCCAAGACATTTGGTGATGACGGACACGTGGCCTTCGGCACCGAGTCAGGGTTTCCTAAATTCCCCCATTAAAAAAATATTTAGGTGGCGACTCTGTAAATCTGGCAAAGCAGTCCATGTTTGGCACTACTTTTCAAAAAATCTGTTTTTCTTCAAAACGATTTGCCAGAGTTGGACTCTTTGGTTCAAGATTTAGAACCGCAACACACAAAACAAAATCGAGTCCGAGCTGTAGCGAGGTCCCCCGCGGACGTGTTACAATGATGCATTAAACAATCATAATAAAGCTTTAACAAACAGATTGTTAATCACAAGTACTGTAGACCTGATCAGTTGGCCAATTATACACCAATGACATCATTTCCCCACGATCAGCAGCACTGAAATACATACCCCTGGTCCTTCTAAACAATTCATTATAGTTCTGGCAAACAAGACCAACAGTAGGAGTAAGAGGTGCATATTCCAATCAATCATTTCTTCATAGAAAAAAAAAAAAAATGCTAAGCACGTAGAGGTGATAAATGAGGAGTTTGAGGAAATAAAAGCTTTACATACCAGAAGGTTAGAAAAAATGTAACTCAGATTTCAGGTAAGCTAAACAGTGACATAGTGGGGGAAAAAGAAAACGAAGAAACCAAACATTTATATACACGCACACACACACAACACAAATAAGCAATAGATCTCAATAACCAAATCGAGAGAGACGGGAAGGAAGAACTTGAGAGAGAGAGAGAGAGAGAGAGAGAGAGAGAGAGAGAGAGAGAGAGAAATCAATACCTCGCCGTGAAGCTTCAAAATTGAGAGACAGAACTTCGAAATTGAAATCGCTCTAAGACCGATCTGAGAAATCAAACACAGCCTCTCCTGAGATCATTTCCTCTGCGATCAAAACCAACCCCTCTTCTCTCTTCGCAATCTCCTAGAGCTTTAGATCGATATCGCAGAGAACAAATGATGAATTGAGAGAGAGACAGAGAGAGACAGTGGAGCTTCAGAGTTTCAAATCCAAATCGCTTTGATGAATCTGTGTGAATCTCAAAGAAAATCGCTCTGAATCGAAATCGCTCTCGAGGGTTTAGAAGCAATTGGGCGTGAGCAAGAGAGAGGCGTGAGGATTCAAAATAAGGGTTCACAAAGCTTTAACATTCAAAATAGGCAAGTGAGACACAACATATTTGGAGGCGTTTTTACACGTCTCCTATTCCAAAACGGTGTCGTTATTAAAGGAATATGCGACGTTTTTATAAAACATCGTTAAATATTAATAAAAGTGGCGTTTAAAAAAACGCCATTGAAAAAACATCGCCTAAATTCATTTTTCCTGTAGTGGTATTAGGACAAAACAAGAGAATTTTAGGACAGATAAGGGAGGACAGATAAGGGAGGAATTGTAATCCATCAGTTGTTAATCCTGGCATATAGGTTGGAAATAATTTGTATCTCATATTTGTTTAGTCATGGGATTAGATATCAAAAAATGACAATTCTATTGAATCATATGTTTGTTTGAGATATTATAAATAATGATAAATACTCAAAAGGCTATTTTTCCTTTTTGAATTGCTTAGTAAGTAATAACAATATTAAATCTAACTTATAAATTTTATTTTATTTTTTGGCTAGAACTTCTAAAAAATCAAATAAATATAATATCAATAAAAATTAAATAAATTTCTTTTATTCTGTAATTGAGACTTTTAAATTTTATTTTATTTTACTAATTGCAATACATAACAGTAAAAAGAATATCAATAAAAATTACAAGTGTTAAAATCTGAATTAAATATGAAACATAAAATGAAAATTCCCAACACAATGGATGCATCAAATGTCCTAATGCAAATTATAATTAATTATCCAGCAACAATAGAAATTCAAATGGACCATATCACAAGAAAATATTTTCTAAATTTTTTGAAAAAATAGAAACTAATTTGATAAAAATAAATATTGAAAATATATTTTTAAATTTTTAAAAATTATTTTTATTTTTTTAATAAAACAAATTTTAGTTTTTTAGGGAAAAAAAAACTTATGAAGGGCAAAATTGCCGTTTTACTAGCTAATCTAGAGGAGGGTTAGTCTAACACTTTTGTATCCCATTCTTTCTCTTAGGACAGGATAGTCCCACATATTGGGGATCAATAGTACAGTCGGACTATAATTTTTCAACAAAACAGCGAACTAGGTGAAATATTAAATATGGAGTCTAATCCCACCCTTCAATTCTTTTAAACAAACACTAAATAGTTAGGGATTTTATGTTCCAAAACTTCTCAATCCTCAATCTCAATGATTTTTTCCCCGGCAAATGATAGCATTCTAGACTGAGCCGGCTCTGTTTGGTAGAGCTCTAGAATCCTAGTTCCATCCTTTGCTTTGAGTGTCATGTTTGGTTAGCGCTTTGAAAAATTGATTTCACATCCACTTTTCAAAACACGTCTACCCGGTCATCCCCCTGGACGTTCACTCAGATGTCCAATCGGAACAGTGTTCGTTTTATTTATTTATTTATTTTTTGCACATGTTATTTTTATATTTTAAATAAAAAATATTTTTAGAATTTTTTAAAATTTTTTTATGAGGTTTGAATAGAATTTTGGGGTGTGTGTTTGGTTATGAATTGTAAGTTTTTGAATCAAATATCGTATGTCACATCATTCATTTTAAACTCAATTCAAAACTCTTTTCAAAATTTATAACCAAACAAATTTTCCATACTCAAATCATAATTCCAAAACTTACAAACTCAAAATACAACTTAATTCTCAAATTATAATTCTAAAACTCTATCAAATAATAATTTTCTATCAAATTTTCTACCAAAAACTCACGTGTGTAAGTCTGACACCTATGTAAGTGTTTAATACAAAATTTGGAGTCTCTGGTATTTTTGTTCCAGACAACACAAACATCTACTCTTCTATGTTTAAATCTCAATGAACTTAGTCACACGATGTGGTGATAGTTTCAAAATATGAGAATTTAGAGGCATGATAGTGCATTTGGGATTGCATTAAAATAATAAAAAAATAAAGAAATTTCGAGATAAAGGATCCTATATCCAAAGTAATTAAGTTAACTTTGTTAAGAAATTTATGGTTCATATATGGTTTAAATTTCTTAAATACATATTAACGTGTACACTTCTATTTGAGAGATTAGCAAGTCAATCCTCATTAATGTAAAGATTGATAATTTATTCCTTATTATTAACTTTTTGTTATTATTGTTTATTTATTCTTCATTATGGGGCTATTTCTGGAGTTGTTGCCTAGTTGTTTCTTCATTGTCAGAATATTCGCATTAGTCTCAACAAGTTTTGAGCTAAACTATAACTCGAAATCCACTTTTGTGATTTTAGCTAGTCACTTTTTTATTACTCACTGTATCAAACTTTCTATTCTAAGTCAATCCTATTAAAATATTATTTTCTTATTATATTTGTTATTCTTTCTTTTTTTATTAAATTGATGAGGTGTCACCCAAATAATTCTTAAAAAATTTTTTTAAAAAAAATTGCCATTGACCGGTTGACCAGCCGGTCGACCGGTTAGACTAATTTTGGACATTTTTCTTCTTTTGCTACAGGCATTCATAGGATATCTGGTAGGATATCCGGGTGGACGACCGATTTAAAGATTTTGACCCAATTTTGCTCCAGAAAATATAATAAAAAATAGAATAGCCAGTGAATAGTGGCTCAATAACGTTGTTGAGTTACTGTAGCAAATATAAATAATAACGAGCCATAGAATTAGTTTGTTGAATCTGATGGAGCACATATTCTTGACTTTTGCTCTCTACAATAACTTCAAAGCTATTGTAGAGAGCTTGATGCTGATGCTCTTATAAGGCTCTTTATTAGGTTGGGCTAGTTGTTAGACTTATATATTGTTGAATATGATTGTCCAAATGTAATTCTTTTCATATTGTATATGTTCTCTTACTGATTGATTAAAAAAAAAAAAAAAGTTGAGAATTTTCGACAAAATATGATAACATTACTCGAACGATACACGAAGTTAGCGAATTAGAGTTGATCATTTTCTAATACGAACACGAATATAACACGACTCTATAACATAAATATTAAATTGGCCAGGTTAGTATTGAACTTAGATAACACAATTGACATGAATAACGTATTTAGTAAAAAATTAATTAAATGTTTTAATATTATTTTCACTGAAGGGGTGCCTTGACATTTTTGATATTATTATAACTCCATCCAGCTAAATAAATATTAAAAAAAAATTGTAAAATAAGATTTTAAAGCTAATATAAATTTTTTTTTTCATTAAAAGAGAATGTATTGTTTGTCAACTATTTCGAAACTAATCTAGCAAAAAGGTATAATAATATTTTTTTTTAATTGGAGAAATGAAATTGAGTTGAAATCAAATATTTTTATGAATAATTTCACCATAAACTTGGTAATTTTAACTAAACATAAAAAAAAAAATGACATAACATGTACCACAATACAAACCGAATACGAATTGAAAATAATACGATACGATAATAAAAAAATTAAGCAAAATTAAATTAATATTAAAGTAATTATGACACGAACCAAAATAACACAATATGAGATCCACCTTATTCTTGTACTAGTAGATAACTCCTAATAGTCAACTCAACCTAGAAGAAATTTACATCATCCAACCCTAATGCTTCGCAAAGATGTTTACATGCAATTTTGTTTAGATGAATTGGATAAGAGGAGATTGCAATGTAATTGACTATTAGTTCTGAGATAAATAGTTTTTAGATTATTTAACTGGAAATTATTTGTATTTATCTATTAATTTTGTTAAAGCATATCAAATATGTTAGTTTTCATATTTGTTATTTTTTCATATTTTAATAGGTTTTCTTATTATCATGGTTTCTTGATTAACACTCCATATAAGTTGTAATGCCCCCAAAATTCTCAACAAAGGATAATTAAGATTAACATCATTTCATTAATCAATCTTACAATTCATCGTTCTTCGAGCATAATTAGAATTATGGATGCCCATTATTTGTAAAACCCATTCCATTAATACTCAATAAACTTCCACATTTGTATTTTATAACATACTAGGAAATTACAAAAGGTCCACATGCGAATACATATTCAACTTCCTTTAAGATATGAATCTATAGCATGTGAGACATATCACACAAAATAAATTAAAGTATAGAATAATACCCTATTGGCTACAAGTTCCAAGGCTTAGGCCCAGTTACAAACAAATGGTTGTCGAACCCATTAAAGTATAGCCCTTGGCTTGTCAAAAGAAACAAAACAACAATACAAATGAGTGTCGTGCTCCAAAACATCCATTGTGCCTTCACTTAGGCAGAATCACAATATCTTTTCCTGCAACAAATTCACTAGGGGTGAGCATTAAACTCAGTAGAGAAATCTTTACAAAGTATACACGTCTTATACAATCTCATGCGATGAGTGCAATGCCATGCCATGCTCAAAATAAACATTCTTCTCATTTTGGAAATCTTGTGCTCAATGCTCATTTAAAAATGTAATCAAAACAAAGATTCCAATATCATTTAAGGGATAGCAAATACGACTCAGGTAATCCCTAGACTGTTATCTGCAAGTAGGTCCTTTAAGGCTATACTAAATCCCACTTTATCGGCTCCTAATCGAAAGGCACGTGGTACCTGTTCCGCGCATGTTTTTGGTTTTTCAACTTGGACACTCAAGCCAACTTAATTTTCAAACTGCACCCTTATTCGAACTTACAAATGTATTTACCCCAAAACAAGTCAAAACAAACTTTATTTTACAAACATCTCTTTTCAAAGAGTAACTTCCAATGCCAATTATAAAATGATGATAATGAAAGTGACATGAAACGATAATGCAATATGTATATACCAATACGCAGTGGACGTTCCAATTTTCTCAACAATTCATCATTTCATCTACACAATTTCCCCATTGTGATCAATTTCTCAAATATCTACTTAATATTTTATGTACCATATATATTCCAAGTGATAAACAACATCAACACATCACATGCATCTCCCTTCTCGATGATCAAGTAATTCCCAACATTAAAATAATCATTTCCAAGCATCATCCTTTCAAGACAATTTTTAACAATCAACCATACATTTTTTTTTTTTTGTTGAACTCTGACGGGGTTGTTTAACAACTCCGCCGGTCCCAAGTCTGGGTAAAGGAGGAGGGTTATATGTTAGGTAGCTGACAGCCAACACGTAAAAAGACCACTCAGATCCTTTATCAAAATGAATCCTACTTTGAATTGATTAAATGCTAGGTCGTTTCTCTTAAGTGATGCATTACACATGCCTCCAGATGTTTTGAAAAGTAAGCAAGTGGTATGTAGATTCGACTTTCTTCGCGCGACCCCCTTTCGGAGAAGGCATGAATTGGTCTCCTACAGTTCGAACTCCTGTCACGGTTCTGAATCTAATCTCACAAAGTGCAATGTGAGACTGATAAACACCAAAGAGTCCAATCCGGAAAATCATTTTGGAAAATCAGATTTTAAATCAAATAATGCCAAACTGGACTGCTTTGCCAGATTACAGAGTCGCCACCTAAATATTTTATTTTTGGAAAATTTAGGAAACCCTAACTCGTGCCAAAGGCCACGTGTCTGTCAACACCAAAGTTGCCTCGGCTCGGAAACTTGAGTACGAGAGGGGAAGGTCCTGAAATGAGCACCCCCGCTCGCCCAATCAAAGATTGGCCTCTACTAAGTATGATATGTTGTTTTATAAACACATGTGTTCTTGTTCTGATTATTAGCTAACTTACTATATGATGCGCACAACATACAAGTATAGACTAGATCGCTTAAGTTGGAACAACTCAACTCATGTTTGTTTTTGAAAATGGTTTGAAAGTGCCACCCTCAAGTGGGCTACCCTCAAGTGGGCTACCCTCAAGTGGGCTTAAAACATGATGATTTGCCATTTCGCAAAGTGGGCTTAAAACTCACACTCGATGAATTGTCCCAATTTAAGTAATAAAGCCTCCATCCACACGCATTCATATAGTTTAGCAAGTAAGCAAATAGCCTCATGGCAAGTATGCTATCATGGCAACACTCACACTCATGCAAGTATGCTAAAGCATAAAACTTACAGTGTAGTTCAAGCCAAAACAAAAGCTTGTTAGAAATATGCGTGATCCTAACTATACAAGATGCCTAATGCAACACATGCAAAATGCAACTAAATAAGCTCGGCTACCTAAGATGGCATATGAATGTAACACTTTGATAGCATGCTTTGAAACACGTATTCAAATAAGTATTGAAATACAATACAGTTTGAATGATGCGTCGAGCCTCGGTGCATACAAGACAAATGAATGATGCACGCATGCGAGTATAAGGTATGCTAATCAAAATATGCCCTAATCTAACCATCGAAAGCTGATAAGTAAAAGGGAGAAAGACGTGGGGTTTGGAAGACATCCACACACACATGCACGCTTATTACAACATTGAGCCCTTTCAAAGGAGGGTCCTAATAAATAAGCTAAGCTACACTAAGCTAAGCTAAGCTAACTAATCTAATTAAACTAATTAGACTAATTATTACAAAACAAAATAAAGAAATAGCTAAATTAAGCTACTTAATTATTACAACACTTTAACTAATTAGCACACTAATTAATTAAATTACAAATTCAAATGCTAACTAACAAGTAAAGCATCAAACTATGCTGCCTCAGCACGTTGAATATGCATGCACTCGGTTTTTTGCCTCGAAAAGCCCACCGATTTGCTCTTGAAAGGCTCTGTTTGCAGGGTTATCCCAAGAAATTTTTTGCTCCACCTTACCAAACCAATGTTGAGGAATGTACCAGTGGCCTGCCGGCCATGATTGGTTGCTGCCGGCCACCTGCCGGCCAAAGGGAGGCATTGCCGGCCAAAGATGTAGCACTGCCAGCCATCAGTGTGCCACTACCGGCCACTGGTGTGCTGAGTCACCACACTGCAACAGAGCACAAACAGAGGAAAAATGAGGGTTTTCCAAGGACATGTTTGTATTGTGCCCCTCCTTATCATCTCAAAATATCAAAGGAGTGGCACCCTCGGATCCAAAACCACTAATTAAGCATTTTCAATGCCTGATGGCCAAAGATCCAATTTGTACACATTCAATAAATGCACGAAACAAAGACTCAAGTCCACTACCTTATCATGGATGATCAAAGGCAATGGAGACAAAGGAGATTGGCCCATTTCATCACTTTGAGTATGAAATGGACCAATCTTCCTTGTGTTCAATATAACGTCCGATTGAACACATGCAATGCGCACAAAACATGCTAATCTTGGTCATGTTTTACTTGGTTCATTTTATTTACTCATTTTAGCATTACCAAGCCATTCTTTAATTGGTTAAGTCCAAGGTGAGTGTCCTCTAATGAGAGAGGGGTCAACCAAAGGATGGTTTAAGACATGAGAGAGATCATGCCTTTGACTAGTAGAAACCCTCAAAAGAGAGTTAAAGCCATTGAGCATAAGTCTCAATCCCAAGCTTAAACACAACCTTAAGACTAACCAACCCTCAAAACAAATGAAAAGTGAAGAAACGAGGGAGGTTGCAGACTTTTTAGTGCTGAAATGGCATGAAAAATAATACTACAACATGCAAGCAACACATGCACAACATGTTAGGAGCCAAAAGCATTAAACTAGTGAAGAGCACTACACTAGAAGCATGCAATATCAAGCTTAAATGACCAAACCAGCCCTGGATAGAGCTAAAACATGCCAAAACAATGGCTAAAATATGCTGATATGGAAGCACAAATGGCAAGAAAAACATTCGCGCATGTTGGCTCACAAACAAGGCTCAAAGCACAACTCTCAAAAGCAATGAAAGAGTGATATAAGTGAGAGTGTGACAAAGGTATATGCACTAAAATCACATGTTAAATGATGCTATGGCATGCAACCATCTCATGCAAGACATGTTAAAGGCCTTAAAACACTAAGCTAGTGAAGGCACTTGCACTATAGCTATGCCAAACATGAGTCATAAAGGAAAAACAGTCCAAAACAGTCTTAAAACAACTTAAATGAAGTTCTAAAACATGCTTTAAGTAGGCTAGAAAGAGCTAGAATAAGAGGCTAATACATAGCACAAACTAAACTAGAAAGCACAATTGCACTACAAGCATACAAAGCAAGCCTCAAGTGGCCAAACCAGCTCAAAAGAGAGCTAAAGCAAGTCAAAAAAGTAGCAAAAACATGCTGAGATCAAGTCATAAAATGGTAGAAAAACACGCACACTATAGACCGCCCGAACTCGCTCCGCGCGAGACGGCGCGAATTGGGTTCTTAGCTACTACAGTTCGGACTCCTGTCACGGTTCTGAATCTAATCTCACAAAGTGCAATGTAAGACTGATAAATCACCAAAGAGTCCAAATCCGGCAAATCATTTTGGAAAATCGATTTTAATCAAAAAGTGCCAAACATGGACTGCTTTGCCAGATTTCAGAGTCGCTACCTAAATATTTTATTTTTGGGAAATTTAGGAAACCCTGACTCGTGCCTAAGGCCACATGTCCGTTATCACCAAAGTTGCCTCGGCTCGGGAACTTGGGTACGAGGGGGGAAGGTCATGAAAAGAACACCCTCGCTCACCCGATCAAAGGATCGGCCTCTACTAAACATGATATGTTATTTTGAAAACACATGTGTTCTTTTTCTGGTTTATTAGCTGACCTTACTATGTGATGCGCAGAGCATGCAAGTATAGACTAAATTGCTCGATTTGGACAAAACATCTCATGTTTGTTTTTCGAAAATGGTTTGAAGATGCTACTAGCAAGTAGGCTAAAACGCCGATTTGCCACCAAACAAGGTGGGCTTAAAACATGATGATTTGCCACTCCAAGTGGGCTTAAAACTCACATTTTGATGAATTGTTCCAATTCAAGTAATGAAGTCTTCATCCATAGGCATTCACGCAGTTTATCAAATAAGCACATAGCCTCATGGCAAGCATGCTAACATGGCAACATACACATCTCATGCAGTATGCTAAAGCGTAAACACTTACAGTGTATTCCGAGCCAAAACAGAAAACTAGTTAGAAATCATGCGTAACCCTAGTTTATGTTAAGATGCCTAAAGCAACACATGCAATAATGCAACTAATAGGCTCGGCTATCTAAGATGACATATGAATGCGACACTTGATAACATGCTTTGAAACACGCATTCAAGTAAGTATTGAAACGACAATGCAGTTTGAATGATGCGCCGAGCCCGGTGCATGCAATACGAATGAATAATGCACGCATGCAAAGCATAAGGTATGCTAATTGAAATATGCCCTAAAACTAATCATCGAAAGTGGTAAGTAAAAGGGAGAAAGAAATGGGGTTGGAAGACACGCACACACACACGCACCCTTATTACAACATTTGCCCTCTCGAATGAGGGTCCGAATAATAAACTAAGCTATGCAAAGCTAAGCTAGCAACTAATCTAATTATCTAATTAGACTAAGTATTACATAACCAAACCGAATAATAAGCAATCTACTTACTAATTATTACATCATTTAACTATTTAACAAATTAATTAATTAATTACAAATTCACTACTAACTAACAAGTAAGCATAAAACTAAGCTACTCCAGCTCTGTTCGAAGAAAAAGAGGATGTATGCTCGGTTGCCACCCCGAAAAGCTCTCCGGTTGCTCTCTTGAGGCTCTGTTTGCAGGGTGTCCTTGAGAACTTGCTACTGGGTCTTACCAAATCAAGGCTGGGGAGTGCACCAGTGGCCTGCCGGCCATGAGGGGCTACTGCCGGCCACCTACTGGCCAAGGGTGGGCCTCTGCCGGCCAACAATGGAAGGGTGCTGGCCATGAATGGGGCACTACCGGCCACTGGTGAGTTGTGACACCAAACTGTAACAGAGCACAAAATAGAGGAAAGAGAGGGTCTCCCTAGGAACATGTGTGTACTATTCCACTCCATATCATCTCAAAACATCAAGGGAGAGGCATCATTGGATCCAAGACCATCAATCAAGCATACAATGCTTGATGGCCAAAGATCCAATCTTTTACACATTCAATAAATGCCATGCAAACAAGACTCTAAATCCACGGCCTTATCATTAGAGGAATGCATACTCAAAAACAGTGGCCAAAGCACACTAAAACTTAGGCACAAAAAGCAAGGAATGCATACTCAACTCATGGCTCGCAAGCAAGGCACAAAGCTTAACTCTCAAACACATTGAAAGAGTGATACATATGAGAGTATGACAGTGATATATGCGCCAAAATTATGTGTTAAATGATGCCATATCACATAAACATTACAAATAAGGCATGCTAGAAGGCCTAAAGCATAAGGCTAGTAAAGAGCAATACACAAGAAGCATGCAATACACAGCCCAAACAACCAAACCAGCTCTAGACAGAGCTCAATCATGCCAAAACAGTGGCCTAAACATGCTGGAATTGAAGCACAAAAGGCAAGAAAAGCATGCTCACTTATTGGCTCACAAATAAGGCATCGAAACACAACTCTCAAAAGCAATGAGAGAGTGGAACATGTGAGAGTGTGACTACACCATACACACTGAAATCATGTAAGAAATGAGGCTAAGGCATGCAATCATCACATTCAAAGCATGTTAGGGACCTCGAACACAAAGCTAGTGAAGCCCAACTACACTATAGCTATACAAAGCTAAGCATATATGACCAAGACCACTTAAAACAGACCTCAAGCATGTTAAATCAGTGGCAAAAATGTGCTGGAACAAAGCTAACACATGCTAGAATGATGAACTAAAGCATGAAGCATGTTAGGCCAACAAGCATGATTATACTACAAGTATAAGATGCAAGCTACTAATGACCAAATCAATCAAAAATAGAGTTACAACAGGTCCAAAAAGTCCCAAAAAATATGCTTGAGCTAAGTCACAAAAGAGTAGAAAAACATGCTCAACTATGAGGCCAACAAGGAAGGCAAGCAAGCAAGACGAGAGAAGAGGGGACCACCCCCTCCCATTTTGGACCTCAAAACCACCTTTCCACCACTGAAGTTCCTCTGAGTTTCAGTGGTAGAAAGGCCATGCAAAGGCTAATACAAAAGCTTCAAAGGATGGCTCAAAAGCTTAAAAAAAAAAAAGGCATACAAGGAGGTGAAACACCCCCAACTCCCATAAGGCCTCAAACAACCATTTTAAACACTTAAAAATAAAGCTTTTTGTAGTTAAGAACCAAGCCTAAAACAAAAAGCAAAGGTGGCTGAGATGGTATACAAAAATAAGCTTAAAAGGGAAACATGCTCACCTTTGGAGCACAGTAGCAAAACAGTAAGTTCTCTGAGCCAAAACCAACTTTTTGAGTCCAAACAAGACCCTCAAGTACCTCAGCAACAAGGTAATGGTGTTTTACTAGGTGTTGTAGTGCAAAAGTGTGAAGAAAATACACTTTAAAGTACTATTGAGTACAATATAGAGAGAGAGAATGAGGATTCTAGAGAGAGAGATATTTTCAGAACCCTTAGGAAGGGGGAGGCACCTCCCCTTATATAGAGCAATGCAAGCATAAGCTTGCTTGACAAGCTTAAACTTGCCCTCCATCCCTACATACACGTGTATGAAGGATGGCTCAGTGAGCCACAGCTGGCTCAAAATATCTAACAAAATATCTGCTGAAACAAGGTGTCCTGCCGGCCATCAGTGGTGGCCGGCAGTGCCTCATTGATGGCCGGCAGTCCTCCCTGATGGCCGGCAGGCCACCTAGAATACCACAAAGAAAAGACCAACACATGGCCCAAAAAATGAGACATAATGGAAATAGGGTTTGGAAGGATCAAACTTGGAGCATTCCGTCACGAAAGTCGAACACTCGATGAGCAATCAACCTTGTTGCTAGATGTGCCTGCAAGCACATCCAAGTCTTGAGGACGGTCAAAAATGGGGTGTCTACAGTTGCCCCTCTTTGACAGAACTCGGAAGTTAGGAAGTGACGGGAGTGAATGTCAAAGCCCAGAGACGACCCATTTTTGACAAGGCCGAAGACTCAGACAAACAGGCAAGATAATAAAATAGATGCGCCCGTAGGCAGGGGCAAAATGCAAATGACATGCACGATGCAAGAGCATAACTTATGATTATGTAAAGAGGGCTGTAATGAAGCATTTATGCAAAATAAATACAACAATTTAAGCAAATCGACAAGTTGCAGAAGTCTCACACATTTCAACAGAAAGGATGTAAGAAAATTGTGCAATCTTAATGACGGCTCACGTAGGAAAGACTAAAAACGACTATCGGGAACACCCAAAGTCTCAAACGAAACACCTTCTAGCGTATCAAACGCAAAAGGAGAAGGATTGTGCAAGAAAGCACAGTCATCCAAACGTGTGTCAAATGCGAGAGGAGAAAGGCAACCAAACCCGTGTCAAACGCGAGAGGAGAGAAGTAATAACCAAACTCGTGTCAAACGCGAAAGGAGAAAGGTAACCAAATGCGTGTCAAACGCAATGTGCAAAGAAAGGTTGAATAACAATGCATGGGAGACGTGCATAACAATGCAGGGGAAACGGTGCATAACAATGCAAGTAGAACGGTGCATAACAATGTGAGTGGAACGTGCATAACAATGCAAGTGAAAAGGTGTATAACAATGCAAGTAGAACGGTGCATAACAATGCGAGTATAACGGTGCATAACAATGCGAGTGGAACGTGCATAACAATGCAAGTGGAACGTGCATGACGATGCAAGTAGAACCGTGCATAACAATGCAAGTAGAACGGTGCATAATAATGCAAGTGGAACGTGCATAACAATGCGAGTAGAACGGTGCATAACAATGCAAGTAGAACGATGCATAACAATGCAAATGGTTTAGAATGCATGTTCAATGCAATGTGCAAACGCTATGTGACAACAAAAGCATGCTCGACAAAGACAACTTGAAGGCAACTTCTAGTTTACCTCTCGGAAGAGTTGCGACATATTAAAAAGGATACACCTTGTGTATGTTGATGGGCAATGGCCATCACGTACTGCGAATGCGATTCTGGGCTTCCGCGGAGGCACCTTGAATCAAAATTTGAGCATGCCCTGCATTTCTTGGAACCCAAGGACACATATCAAGGTAAAAGAGGTAGGGGAAACTGGTGGACGCCTGCCGGCCATCAGAGAGAGCTACCGGCCCCCTGCCGGCCATAAATGGCCACTGCCGGCCATCAATTGTACACTGTCGGCCATCGATGTGCCGCTGCCGGCCATCAATGGCCGATTGGGGAAGATTGCTCCACGGCTCTTTAAGTAGAGGTGGAGACACTTCATTTCCTTACAACCCCTTGCACAAAACCTTCCTCCCTTTGCTCTCTAGGTATGCCTTCTCTCTAGATCCGCGCATTTTACGCGTTTCCCAACACCCTAGAAACATTTTTTTCGCAAAAACCCTTTCATTCTCTTTGATTTGAACCAATCAGAATTTGATTTCGACGCCTTTTCCATCATTTCCACCTTTCAAGGTTGATTTCCCTCGAGTTTCTCCCAAGATTAGTACACTTTTCCCGGGTTTTCAACTTTCTTTGACTTTTTCTCTCTCCTAGGGTTTACTTTATTCAAAGTTCACCATTTTCCGCATTTTTGCTCATTTTGCTCATTTCACATCCATTTCAGATGGCAGACGATGTCCCACATGACGGGGGGCTTCCCCGTGCTTTCTCCGGCAGAGTTTGCGACGGACTTCAAGGTCGAGCCTGAGGTTGAGCCCGAGCCACTACCGCTGAGCATTCACCCGTTCGATCCGACGAGATACCACCCCGAGACGCACATTATACCAGTTGCGGGAGGCATCAAGGCCTTCACTGATTTCGCCGAGGACATGCCAGACGACCTCTTACTGAGACAGCCTATGTCTCACTTGTTGGCCATCGTCGTGGAGGTACAAACTTCACTTTTCTACAATACCACCTTTAACTGTTGCATTTCTTGCACTGCTTTGATTTGATTGCATCACATGCCTTGATCTGACTGTATTTCATACACTACTGCTTCACATTCAACTGTACTTCATACATCACTGCTCTGCATTCAACTGTACTTCATACATCACTACGCTGCATTCAACTGTACTTCATACATCACTGCTCTGCATTCAACTGTACTTTCAATTGTGCTTTACACCTCACTTGATCTAATTGCATCACATGCATTAACACAGGATGGATCCCGCTCCTTCCGAGGCTATGGTACCATGATAGCTCGGGATTGGTACGATGAGCTTCCAGCTGGGGTCCATGACATCATCGACGGGATCGGCTTTGGTCTGTTTTGCTCCAGTTTGACGTGGGTCACAGCGAGCCGCCCTCTCTTAGGGGCTCTTGTGGAGAGGTGGTGGGATACCACCAACTCCTTCCACTTCTCCTCCGCGGGGGAGATGACGATGACTCCTTACGACTTCGCCATGATCATTGGCTTAGGCATAGGAGGTGATCCGATTCCCCTCGATCCTGACATGGGAGAGTGGGAGGCTGCATGGGCTGCACTACTCGGGGCACAGCCACCGACACTTCAGGCAGGTATGGTTCAATACGGCTTGTTTGAGGAGCAGTTCCGAGGAGTTGAGCCCGAGACCATTGAGCAGACCGTGCAGTATGCGCGGGGCTTCCTCATGTTTCTCTTTGGTACCACCTTGTTTTCGAACAGGTGGAATACCGTCGGTTTGTACTTTCTGAGCACATTGGTTGTACTCCAGAGAGTCCAGTTCTACGACTGGGGCGGAGCCGACCTCACCACTCTATATGGATATATGAGCTCGACTTCTCGGATGAGCGGGACTTTGATTGACGGCTACTAGCGGGCTTGGGAGGTATACAGCTTAGTTCTCCCTTTTCAGTTTACATTTTCTACTTAGCATTTCCTGCTGTACATTTGCACAATGCATGCACCTTCTGCTTTGCATTTTCTGTATTCTGTCCATACCTTGTATATTTTCTGCTTTGCATTTTCTGTATTCTGTTCATACACTGTATGCTTTCTGCTCTGCATTTTCTGTATTTTGTTCATACATTGTATTGATCATATTTTTCTTGCAGCTATGGGTGTACGCATACTTCCCAGCTCTTGCCCCAGAGCCTATAGTGGAGACTGTGGAGAAGTGGTTTGGAAATACTCTTCTGATCCTGGGAGACGCTAGAGATCCTTAGCTAGTCACCTGAAAAGATGGAAACACTCCGGTCGGGGGTGCCGGAATTAGCACTCCGACGGACAAGTTAGTTCAGACCCTCAAGATAGCTTCTTGTCTAAGTTAAGTAGAGTGATTCTTACCTACCTACTAAATATGTTGTTCCTGTATTTATACCTGTTTTTCTTGATCCTCGGGGCCAGGGCCTACTTTTTGATCATTATCCTTTACATTAACCGGCTCCAATGCTGCGCACCTATTCGGCCCAAATATTGTATTTGGATACAGCCGATTATTATCAGCCGTGTATTGCGCACGCCTTCTGCCTTTGTCAAATATTCGGCTCCCACAATTGCCCCCCGAACTCCCTATTGATGGCAGTTAATCGGCGTGTTTGGTCTTGAATTGGAAAAGTTAAAATAGGTCAGGCGGCTTCGTGTATCCCAATATAGATGTCAGGACGTGCACACCTTTTCGTTCATCATTACGCTTTCCCGCCTCAATCATGCGTTTCGCATTTATTGTGATTTGAAATTTCAGTCTTTTCGAATGCACAATTTGTCGAGTATTCGAGACTCTTAGACCGCCAGCAGATATCCCTTCTCTGACTCGCATGCTCTGCAATTCTTCTCCTTCTATCCTCATCTCCGTTTAATCTTTGTAAGTCTTCTTCTCCCTTCTTCACGATCCTATTTTCTGTTTGTCGTTTTGATTCCGGCGAAACCTTGAATCCCTGCGAACATGGCTAAACACCTGAAAGACCTCCTTTCTGAGGGTCGTATTTCCGGATTTCGGAGACATTTTTCCATTCCCGACGACGTCCGCTTATCTCTTGTAATGGACAGTACCCTTGATATGGAGAGAGAGGATCAGAATACGATTATCTTCCCTCTCTTATCCATAGCGGGGGGCAGAGTCCGTTTTCCCCTACACCCATTGCTTAGGGCCGTCCTTCGCTATTGGAGTCTGATTCCTTCTCAACCTAACGTCAATTTCTTTCGAATCATCATGGGGGTGATTGAGTTGAACCGGCGTCTTAGGATCAACCTTGGCATTCCGGCGATTCGGCACTGCTACGCTTTGGCCAAATCTTTCGGTCGGCTGGGGCGATACTTTCTCAGGGCCAAGGACACTGACCATCACTTGATAACCATGCTTGCCAGTTCTGGTAAGAGGGTTGACGACGTAATGGTCAATGTCCAAGGTAATTGGGAGTTCGGTGAAGGCGAAGACCGCCTAGATCCTATTCCCAGACGAAAGGGTGATCCAGGTTGCCGCGCAACACCTTGTTGTTTGTTGACCTACCTTTCACTCGGCTTTTTTCCCTTTAATCACCCCTTGTTCTTTGCAGGTAACAGATTGAAGAAAATTCTTCCGTCAATCGACGGGGCGGTTCTTGAGGAGATCAAGTCTGCGCTCAGATACTTCGGCCATCCAAACGTACAAAAGCAAGGGAGAGCGGCTCACATACTCCTCCGATACGAACCGACTTACACTACATTCTCGGCTGTGGAAGGCATTCCAATTCCATCCGACGATCAACAACTTTCGGTTCTTATCTTTCCCAGCTTCAAAAGCCTTAGGCAAATTGGCCTTGAAGATTCGGATTCGAGGGCAGAGGCTGAGCCGGTGGTAGAGGTAGTTGCTGAACCGACCAGAGAGGTTGTTGAGGAGGCCAAAGAGGTCGACGAAGCGATACGCTTGGCGTTTGAGGCTGCGGGACTTAACCAGCCTTCACCGTCCACTTCGGGTCGGGCAGAGTTTTCGTTCGAAGATATTTTTGCAAATTTGGGGGACCTTCCCGGTGATATTTTTGACGCTATGGCTGGGGAAAGCCTTACGCAGATGGCGCGATGGAAAAATGCCGAGCGAATGGCTGCTTGAAAGAAGGCTGAGGCCGCTCATTCTGAGCCCACCTTGATTAAAAATTTCGTACTCGTTATTGAAGAGACGATTCAGGTCGCTGAGGCCGGAACGGGGGAAGAGGTTGAGGAACAGGTCATTGATGAATGGCTAATTCTGGAGGAGCGGGGCGAAAAGCGTAGCGCCGAGGGAGAGGCTGGGTCAAAAATTAGCCTTGTTTCCAAACGGCCTCGTGTAGATGAGTCGGGTGTGGCTGCGCCCTTTATTGTTCGGCCTAAGATCAAAGATACGCCGATCTCCTTCGATGCCTCAGCCATTGAGGATCCAGCCGTGGCGTTGAGCCTCGCGGCTTCAATTTCCTTGCCGGCTGACGTCGCAGCCTTTCGCGCCGTGCTGGATGTTATGGCCGTAGCCCTATCTGCGCAGTCGGCGTTCCTGGTTAGTGACTATCTAAAATTCTCTTGACTTTGTTTTCCTTAAAGATATCTGACGATCCCAACTTGTTTTGCAGACTGTTGGCAGGATCGCAGACCTAGGCCGCCGCCTCCATGATGCCCTCGGCAGAGTTGATTGTTTGCAAGCGGGAAGCGGATGGTCAAAAGAGTAGGGCCGAATTTGAAAGTATGAGAGCCGCGATGGAGAGTGCGCGAGCTAAAGCAGAGAAAGAGAGAGCTAACTCAGCTGAACAGTTCCGCTCTGACGCTGAGAGTAGGGCAAATGCGAGCGAAGAATCGCTCAAGTCAGCCAAGGAAGCGCTTGCCAAGGCGGAGGTTTAGTTAGCGGAGCTGAAGGCCGCCAAGGAGAAAGCCGATTCTGAAGCTTCTGCGGCATTTGAGGCAAGAAAAAGCGCCGCCTTCACGGAATATGTAGATGAAGTTTCCAAATTCGAGAATCGGGGGTTCAAACATGGATGGCTCAAAGCCCTTGCTGCCGCTGGAGTTACATTGGCCTTGCCAATTCCCTATGAGCAAGTGGACGACGAGCCACATCAGTCTGACCCCGAGGATTGATCTGGGAGTCATCTCCTTTGATTTTGATTTAAGTTTTTGTTTGGTAGACTTTTGATTTTGATGTAAGTTTTTGTTTGGTAGACTTTTGTTGGCTCAGGCTAGTTTTCATGTATAAATTGGTTACTATTTGCGCTCAATTTATTAATGAAAACTGCCTTGGTGTTTCTCCACTACTTGTTCATGGTTTGTGAAGTTATGTTAATGAAGAATACTTTGCCTTTCACTACTTTGCCGTTCACGAATTTGGATAAAATTATTGCTGTGTTTTAGCTGTCAGAAATTGAATATCCTATGACAATATTGAATTATCATTCATGTGCCGCGTAGTGTGGGTACCGAGCCGAATCGATTGATGAATCTGCCCTTACCCCAAGCGGTGCATGATCACTCGGGCACCGTATTAATGGGCCGACTGGGGTATATAAGCCAAATAGATTGATGAATCTGCCCTTGCCCCAGGCGGTGCGTGATCATTCGGGCGCCGTATGAAACGACCTTAAGATTTGTGAAGGATCGATTCATGGGTCGGCTAGGGTACGGAAGCCGAATATATTGATCAATCTGCCCTTGCCCCAGGCGATGCATGATCATTCGGGCACCGGATGAAACGACCTTAAGATTTTTGAAGGATCGATTCGTGGGCCGGCTGGGGTACATAAGCTGAATGGATTGATGAATCTGCCCTTGCCCCAGGCGGTGGATGATCATTCGGGCACCGGATGAAACGACCTTAAGATTTGTGAAGGATCGATTCATGGGCCGGTTGGGCTACATCAGCCGAATAGATTGATGAATCTAACCTTGCCCCAGCCGGTGCGTGATCATTCGGGCGCCAGATGAAACGACCTTAAGATTTGTGAATGATCGATTCGTGGGCCGACTGGGGTACATAAGCCGAATGGATTGATGAATCTGCCCTTGCTCCAGGCGGTGCGTGATCATTCAGGCGCCGTATGAAACGACCTTAAGATTTGTGAAGGATCGATTCGTGGGCTGGCTGGGGTACATAAGCCAAATGGATTGATGAATCTGCCCTTGCCCCAGGCGGTGGATGATCATTCGGGCACCGGATGAAACGACCTTAAGATTTGTGAAGGATCGATTCATGGGCCGGCTGGGGTACATAAGCCAAATAGATTGATGAATCTGCCCTTGCCCCAGGCGGTGGATGATCATTCGGGCGCCGGATGAAACGACCTTAAGATTTGTGAAGGATCGATTCATGGGCCGGCTGGGGTACATAAGCCGAATGGATTGATGAATCTGCCCTTGCCCCAGGCGGTGCGTGATCATTCGGGCGCCGTATGAAACAATGATCATTCGGGCGCCGGATGAAACGATGATCATTCGGGCACCGGAGGAAACGATCTTAGGAGTTTTGATAGATGTCTGCCTTTGCCCCAAGTGGGTCGATGCAGTCGGCGCCGGGCGTTGGAGGGTTTTACAATTAATGAGATGGCCTCGAGGGTGCTGCCTCTTTAAAGGATAAATGATTAAAGGTAAAACTTTTATGAGCATAGCAGACAACTGACTCCAGCGTTTGAGGGTATTGAGTGAATGTCGAACAGACTCTTCTTTAACAGCAGAGAGGAAGCGAAGACGCTGGTTGAGCTGGGTGGAGACATGAATCATGGTAATGACCCTCCGCGCACAGGGAGCAGGAGTTCCAGGGATCGACAGAGGCGTCAGTCTCCTCGACGTCGAAGCAGGTCGCCCAGGCGGGACAAGCAGTCGCAGGGCAGAACTTCCCAACCTCTAGTCGAGAGGGCACCTGAGGCGAATCCGCGCCCATTAAGCTTCGCGGTATTTGTGGGAAATAGACCCATGACGGAGGCGGACTCGATCGTTCGAGACCCAAATGTAGCGGTCGAGTTTGCTCGACAAATTTTCCCGCCTGAGGTTCAGCAATCGATGGTAGGTCGCCAGGATTACGAAGTGTTTCGCGAAGGCGTTCATGGGGCGGTGAAGGGGCTGTACACTGCCTATGAAATCGGCATGCGGTTGCGCGCTGCCCGCCGAGAAATGGAGAAGAAGGATGAACGTATTCGAAGTTTGGAGGCCCGCGCGGAGGCGGCTGAGCGCGAGTTGAGGAAGACCAAGGCGGCTCAGGCACAACCCGCCGGGCAGGGAAACCCAATCGTGGAAGAGAGGGTTACCAGCCGGCTCATCAGTTCTGCGCTTGCCGATCGTGAGACGGCGAGTATGTTCGCAATGGAGAGCGCGAAGGGAAGGGCCTATGAGAAAGGTTTCCATGAAGGCCGAAGAGTTGGAATCGAGAAGACCAAGGAAAAACTCGCCGAAGAAGTTTGCCGATGTGAGAATCGTGGATTTAGGCACGGTTGGATCAAGGCATCTCAAGCCGCAGAGGCTCTTCGAGCGGCAGGCATTGATTCGGCATCACCACTCTATCACAGTAAACATTTTCCGTTTTCTGCTTTTGAAGTCGAGAAGAGTGATGATGAGGGTGACGCCGCATAATTATATTTGTTGTAAGGCTGAAACGCGTATCACGTTCAAAACTATGTAATTTATTGCTTGTTTTGTTGAATAAGAAACGTTCTGTTACAAATATTTTATTGCAGTTCGTATTCGGCATGTATGTGTTTCATTTTATTGTGTTTGAATGAATATATAAGCGTTGACCGGCAGGGTCAATCCATACTTGATAGCCGCTTAATCCTGACAGGCTATTGTAACCTGAAGAAGCCGAAAGCTAGTGGGTAGAGTGGCTTTGGCAAATTCAACTCAGCTGGGGGCCTAAATTTTTGGCCAGCACACGTGCTTCAAAAAGTCGTTTGGATAACTACGCTGTGGCAAATGTCAACCAACGTTTTTCTCATGGAATTTAGTGTTAGCGAAGTCACCTCGGGATTAGGGCCTCGAGATCGCTGCCAGTATTGAAAATAAAAGGAGTGGGCGCTTTGCGCAGATAAACAATCGCTCATGTGAGGCGAGATAAGCGGGAATGTTAGTTAGAGGCTGGTGTTCAGCCGAACTTGGTGTTGCCATGGATCGCGGCAGAGGATCCATCCGTATGGGAAGTAGGGCGCCAAAAGGTTGGCATGAATCTTCAAGTCGTTGGAGCAGATCACCCCGAAAGGAAAGGCAACGACCGTTGGGTTTATCCCTCCTTGTCCTGGATCTTTGCCTCGACATTGTCAATGGTATCAGGGAAGGACTTGGGCACAGTTGGCTCAAGGCATTGCAAACCGCGGAGGACTTCTGGGTGACGGGAGTTGATTCGGCGCTGTCGCTTTACCAATGCGTCTTCTCCCTTTTTTAGCTTTTGAGATCGGACATGGGTATTGTAATGCTCAAATGCAAGTTGCGTTTATGTAACAACTATCTGATTAAATAAAAATTGTAACGCTCAGATGTGAGTTGCGTTTATGTAACAACTGTTTGATCGAATAAAAAGCTTTATTTCACACATTTAGGTCTTACTTTGAATTTTTGATATGCTCAGTTAAGGACCTTATTTGCGTCTTGTTCTGAATTTTTAATATGCTTAATGAAGCACCTAGGCTTAATCGGTCCTAAGGTGACATGCACCTAAGGGCTCCGAATTCGGAGACTTAATCGATTTTTAATATGCTTAGTGAAGTACCTAGGCTTAATCGGCTCTAAGGTGACATGCACCTAAGGGGCTCCGAATCCGGAGACTTAATGTGGCCAATCGTGATACCCACGAAGGGCGCTCCGAATCCGGAGACTTAATCGGCCCTAAGGTGATTTGCACCTAAGGGGGCTCCGAATCTGGAGACTTAATGTGGCCAATCGTGATATCCACGAAGGACGCTCCGAATCCGGAGACTTGATCGGCCCTAAGGTGATTTGCACCTAAGGGGGCTCCGAATCCGGAGACTTAAAGTGGCCAACCGTGATATCCACGAAGGGCGCTCTGAATCCGGAGACTTGATCGGCCCTAAGGTGATATGCACCTAAGGGCGCTCCGAATCCGGAGACTTAATCGGCCCTAAGGTGACATGCACCAAAGGGGCCTTCGAATCCGGAGACTTAATCGGCCCTAAGGTGACATGCACCTAAGGGGGCTCCGAATCCGGAGATTTATTGTGGCCAATCGTGATATCCACGAAGGGCGCTTCGAATCCGGAGACTTGATCGGCCCTAAGGTGATTTGCACCTAAGGGGGCTCTGAATTCGGAGACTTAATCGGCCCTAAGGTGACATGCACCAAAGGGGGCTCCGAATGCGGAGACTTGATTGGCCCTAAGGTGACATGCACCTAAGGGGGCTCCGAATGCGGAGACTTGATTGGCCCTAAGGTGACATGCACCTAAGGGGGCTCCGAATCCAGAGACTTAATCGGCCCTAAGGTGACATGCACCTGGGGGGGGCTCCAAATCGTCGTCATAACGAGCGTCACAATGGGGTTTGTGAAATAAATTGAACGACAAAGAAAGATGGTTTGCATTGCAGAAGTGAAATATACACAAGTATCAAAGCCCACAGATCGGGTCAGTGATAGGGTTTTCATAAAATCGCTACTTGTGCCGATTGGGGGGAGCCACGGATCTCTTCAATGCCACGGGCTGTCGGGAAGCGCATGAGCTGATGATAAGTGCTTGGAATGGCCTTCATAATATGTATCCAGGTTCGCCCCATGATGACATTATACGGCGAAGGGAGCTTTACGACCAGGAATTCTACTTCGACCGTTCTGGAGCCTGCTCGGACAGGTAGTACGATCTTTCCTAACGGGTATTCGGGATTCATATTAAAGCCGAATAATGGACGAGGTGCCGGACACAGATCTGACTCGTTGAGGCCGAGTTTGATGAAAGTTTGGTAATACATAACCTCTGAAGTACTCCCTGGGTCTATGAGAATTTGTTCAATGGCGAACCGGTTTATTCGTAATGTAATGACCAACGGATCAATGTGGGAAGCTGTTGTGCCACTATGGTCAGAGTCATTGAAAGCGATTGTCGGAGCTTCTTTGGGCCATTCAGTCGGAATACGTTGCGCCTGGGGGATTGGATGCGATTGAATTGTGTGCACGGTTGGGGGTGCAGGCAGGCTATAGATTACATGGATCACACCAAGTGGAGGAGAGTCCTGCCTCAAGGCTAGTGCCTTGGTTGGCTTTCCCTGTCTCATATACTGTTGCAGTCGGCTGTCTTGCACCAGTTCTTCCAGGTGGTCTTTTAATGCGTAGCAGCTCTCTGTTTCGTGGCCGTGATCTTTGTGATATTTGCACCGCCGATCCCTTCTTCGCGTGTCGGGCAGCCCTACCATCTTTGACGGCCATTTGAAGAATGGAAGGTGTTGGACTTTGGTCATGATTGCAGCGATTGGTTCTGACAACTCTGTGTACTTTTTGTCGGCACGCCTCGAGCGTCTGCTGTCGACTTGCAGTTGCTCATTCGTCCGGTGGGGACATTGATCGCTTGTTCGGCGAGTATCCCACCTTTTGTCTCGTCTAGCGCGTTGCCGAGGCTCTGGGCTAGGAGGTGGCACGGAGCTTATTGGTTGAGCAATTTCAGGGAGGGCCGTGTTATTGGACATTTGGCCGGCTTTTATTCTCAAGGCATCATCTTCCACTTTGCAATACTCCTCAACTTTTTTCATCAATGCCCAGACTGTTTTGGGGGGTTTTCTAGTAAGGGAACTGCGAAGAGGACTATCAGGATGTAGTCCCATTTTGAAGGCGGTGATGGCCATGGAGTCATTGCAAGCGTCATCGACAAGGTTGAAGCACTCCCAATAGCGCGCCGAATATGCTCTGAGCGTTTCTCCTGACTGAATCTGCATGGCCCAGAGGGAGTCGGCCTGCTTCGGCTATACCTCGTTGGTGATGAACCTGGCCCTGAAGGACTTCTATAATTGATGGAAGCTTTTGATGGAAGCCGGCTCCAGCTTGTAATACCACCTGACAGCTAATGGCCCCAGGCTGCTGGAGAATATTCGGCACATGAGGGCTTCGTTGTCTGCATGCAATGTCATGGCCTGCTTGTAATGACGGATATGATCAGTGGGGTCTGATTTGCCATCATAAAGAGTGAATGATGGAGCTTTGAACTTCTTGGGCAGGGTCACCCTTGCAATCCGTCGGACAAAAGGGTCGTGCTGGTCTTCTTCGTCTGAACTGCTCCGCCTGCGCTTGTTCCTCGTATGTAGACTCTTTTTGGAGGAGCTAGAAGTTTCGGATTGTCCCTTCTTGGTGAGCTCCGTGGATAATGAGTTGGAGTCGCTAGTGGTATCCTTTGGTCGGGCTCGAGGTCGTTGTCCACCGGCCCTCGGAGGTCGTTCGGGATCTTGGCGCATGGCTTCTTTCGATTTTGCGACTTCGAGGGCTAAATCTTGATGGAGACGTTCATTTTCAGCGATCATGTTCTCCAGCCTCTGTTCGTTCTGCTTTGCTTGTTCCATGATCGCCTGCATTGTCTCTTGCGCTGAAGTCGTTGGTGAATCGAAGTTCAAGGCGCGTCTTGCAGTGATGGTTTATTTCCCAAGCATATTTGCTAGAGTGAGGTCATCTCCCGGTGCGGTCTCGTCAATGGCTACCGGAGGATCTTCAGTCACGCCTGCCATGGATGTATTTGAGTATTCCCACAGACGGCACCAATTGTGGAGAAGTGGTTTGGAAATACTCTTTTGATCCTGGGAGACGCTGGAGATCCTCAGCTAGTCACCTGAAAAGATGGAAACACTCTGGTCGGGGGTGCCGGAATTAGCACTCCGATGGACAAGTTAGTTCAGACCCTCAAGATAGCTTCTTGTCTAAGTTAAGTAGAGTGATTCTTACCTACCTACTAAATATGTTGTTCCTGTATTTATACCTATTTTTCTTGATCCTCGGGGCCAGGGCCTACTTTTTGATCATTATCCTTTACATTAACCGGCTCCAATGCTGCGCACCTATTTGGCCCAAATATTATATTCGGATACAGCCGATTATTATTAGCCGTGTATTGCGCGCGCCTTCTGCCTTTGTCAAATATTCGGCTCCCACAGAGACCCCAGCGACTGTCCCGTTCTCTTAGGTGTATGACGGCCAGCTCAGCCGTAGGACCCGGGAGAACTTCATGTTCTTTCGACGGTATTTCGACACGGTCATGGCGCACGAGGTAATTCCAAAACAAAAATCATCCCACTGTTCAATGAATCTTGATACATATACATTAGTCAATTGATAATAACTAATCATTTGTCCATGCTCTTGTCTTTCAGATCACGTGGCAGCCGTGGGATGTGATACCCTCGGGGCTCAGATTCCCGTATGAGTCAGCTAGGACCGTTGCCCGCTACCATATTCTCTTCGAGGGACCGATCTGCCACGCTTGGTTCTTGAGCGAACGCTTCGTGCGCCAGACCTTGAGCTTGCCTGCCCCGTTTATAGCGATGGCACCTCCCGCATCTATGAGAGAGACACACAGGCTTTTTGAGGAGGAGGTGATTGAGTTCATGGCAGGACTAGATGCAGACCTTTTTTGAATGAAGGGCGACTACGCGACCTTCATTCAGACGCATCTGATGCCGCCTCTGACCGGCGTTCGTGGAGGTGAGGGAGTTAGAGCTCCAGCTGCGAGAGGAAGAGGTAGAGCGACCAGATCTAGTAGGAGGAGGGATCCTGAGGTGAGGCAGGAGACTAGATAGCCAGAGCTACCTACAATAGTGACTCATCGGAGACGTTCTGGGGAGACCTGCTAGATCCCCATAGAGCCTGCACCAGCTGGTCATGTACTTGTCGGAGTTTGAGGCCCGATCCCGGTATGCATCGAACTTTACATTTTGCACATTTACCGCATTTCAATTATGTTGTATCGAATACTAATCCCTTCAATGCACTTGCAGGCACCCATAGAGTACACAGGGCAAGCCCTTGAGCTCGTGGCCTCCTTGACAGACATGGTACAGACGAGCCTGGATCTGCTCAGCCTCTACAGGATCCCGGTAATTTTTCAATTTGCATTTCACGCCATAAAGTTTTTCTACTAACACATTAGCACTGCAACTGCTCCAAACTTGACTGATCTGGCACATCGCACCAAAACACTACATCGATACACTGTTCCCACACACTACCCACGGCACACATACACTGCAGTCATCCATTGTTCACAACAAATACACTGCAAACATCCACTATTCACAGCATATTATCTGCAATCATTTACTGTTCACGGCACATCATCTTTTGCATCACATACACAGACTAATGCGTTCTCATAAATTGCCCTTTTCAGATTCCTTTCGAGATGCCAGCCCCGTCATACGCCCCAGCAGGAGTAAAGGCCGGACCTTCAGCGCCTTCCCCTGCAGTAGAGAGGAGAGGGAGACAGGCTCAGACACATGGTCAAGGTAGAGCCAGAGGCAGTCGCAACGAGAGTGGCCCTTCAGAGCCCGTTCTGGACGATGATGATGATGAGACGAGCGAGGAGGCTGAGGTGGCGAGTGCACTTTCCAAGTCCTCTAGGGATATAGACGGCGACGCCGGCTCAAGTTCAGCTGGAGGCGAGGCTAGAGAGACTGAGGAGGGCTCCGATTCAGCTTTAGACAGCGAAGCCGATGGCGACAGTGCTCCAGAGGCGGCTCGATCGAGGAAGAGGACGAAGAGGGCCTCTCGATCTTGAGATAGACAGCACCAGTTTAGACGCTTTTGCTTTGTTTTCTTTTTGCTTGTAGTTTTTGCACATTGTACAGCCTTAGGCAGTTTTATTTTCTTAAAACTTGTACTCTTTTGCAAAGAGAAATCGTGATGGGAATGAAAATAGCTTTTTGGTTAAAAAGTGTTGCATTTTACATTCTAAGCATTGCATCGCATCGTACGCTATGAAAATGAGATTGATCTTTGTTTGAAAATTGCACATTCAAAATGCATTGCTCTTAATCAGGTAGTGAACCAACTAACAACTGAAAAGGACAAAACAACTTGACAAACAACACATGTGCAACTCAATAAGCAAAAAGCAATAACTCGATAAGCAAACTACATACAACTCGATAAGAAAATTGCATACAACTCGATAAGCAAAGCTAAACAGTTACAACTTAAACAGACGTGTTCAAGCTCGAAAAGAACCAAAACAGGACTCCAAAAGGTGCCGATGACAAAATTCAACTTCTGAAAGCATCGGAATCTTCACACAGGAGATCATTGAATATGAAGGAAGGCTGCCGGCCATCGATGGCAGAACCTCCGAAACGTCGACATCTGTCCTCCACTTACTTCCTTATCTTCTATAAAGGTTCCAGCTTCGTGGTTTCTTCATTTCAACTCCATTTTTTGCCCCAAATGGAAGAATTTCTTGCCCAAAAACTCTCCGATTGGCTTGTAGCTTTGGATGGCTCGGAAAAGTTAAATTTCTGGGGTTTCGAAATAAATGCACTATTCACGCTGAGCCGCACCCCGTTGCGTTTTCCGTTCCTCCATGCCGCGGCTAGATGTTGGAATCTGGTAACTCATGTTTTTAGCTTTGGTGGGCAAGAGATGTGCCCCACTTTTGAAGATTTCCAAGCTTTGATGGAATCTCAGCGCGATGAAGAGATCTTGCCCCAATTCCGTTTTGGCCACATCCAAGCTTTAGGATGGATGTGTGGGCTTACTTTGCATGACGCTCGGTCTTTGATTTGCGATGGAGAGCTAGATATTCCGAGCTTGATTCATCGATTTTCTGACGCCGGTGACCACGACGATCATCATTGGCAGGGTTTTCGGTGACACGCCCACTGCCTGTGCATGTTGTCTCATTTCCTGCTTACCCCAGGCTCTGAAGGGTCTAGTGTCCGTTTGATTGAGGTTGCCCAAGGCTTAAAAGAGGGTAAGAGCTGCATTGCCATGACACTAGCTGAGACTCTGATGGGTTTGGATGCCTTCCGTCCCCGAGAGACAACCAGATTCGCGGAGAATCCACTACTCTTATAGGTAATGTTTCCTACCCTTCTCAGATGTGTATTTATCACATCACTAGGCCCTCAGGCTCCATTTTTCTCTCAAAACCCTTTTCTCACTTTTCTCTCCACGTACACCTCTCTATTCTTTAATCTCTCATTTTTCATCCCTCTCCAGATATGGTTGATGGATAAGTTGAAAGTGGTGGACTCTTGCCTAGCATATTCAGCACGCGGCTATTTCTTCCGGCAATGACTAGTTGATGCCTCAGATGAGGGATGGTGGTACGAATGGATGTGCAGCCTATCTGTTGCCAACATTGCTTGGCACTGCCCCTGACTTAATCTACTGGCGATGAGCTACAGCATGTCTCGGTAGCTTGGGATTCAGTTGATCGGCCTGACACACTGTGTCTTTTACTTTCCATTTCGATTTCGGCGTCAGTTCGGCCATGACCAGACTTGCCCGGATGAGGAGATAGAGTACCTAGCTTCATTTCTGATCCGAGGCTCATAGCTAGCTCGGTATGCCACAATATGGAGAACGAGAGAGCTTCTGGCCCCCGCTCCCACTTTCAGTTGTGCTCTTTCCAGTGAGTGCATAGCTTGGCTTGAAGATGAGGCACAAGCTAGGCCTACCTTGGCATCAGAGGCTTCCACAAGCTCTGGGTGGGGGCGCAGGAACTCCTGACTTGACTATGCCCCGAGTTTATTGCTTTAATCTGTACTTTCAAGTTTTCTTTATGAATGTAATAAAAAGCAACTTCAATTTGTATTCAAGAGCAGGAGAACTTTGTACTGAAATCAATGAAATTGAAGGTTATGGGTATTGAAAATTTTCCGTTTGGTCCAAAAATGGTCTAAGTTGTAAAAAGATTAATTTGAACAAAATCAACTTTTATTAAAACTTTTCAAAACCATTTTCGATATGGATCACAACTGGACACACCTGAGATCTATCGCTGAGATGTACAACCCCGAATCCCAACAACTAGAAAGTTGCCCCTAGTCTGAATAGCACTGCACTGGAGATCACAACCGTGCTCTTGGATGCAAAATAGACGAAGATGACCAAAAATGATCACATGGACAAAGTTGATCTGGAAGTGTTTATGGCTGGACTTCAGAATGAAGTTGCCTACGTATCCCAAAGATGGGAATCAAGCCTTACGTAGTTCGGTTCAGGTCCACTCGTGTATTAACACTCTCCTTTTGCGCTCTAACTTTTGCCAAGGCTGCCCTTTCTGGGTTTTCAGCCTTGTGAGCTCAGTTTTTCTTATTTCAAATTTTTCATGCTCTAACTTTTGCCTAGGTCACCCTTTCGAGTTTTCGGCCTAGCGAGCCACTCAGGGATAATATTTCTTCAACTTGTCCATGTTGATCGGCTGGGAGAACTCAAGGCCATCTAAGTCCATTAGAACGACAGCTCCACCCGACCAGATTGACTTGATGATGTAGGGACCAGTCTAATTGGGTCTGAACTTGCCCCTAGGGTCGTGGATGGGAGCCCAATTGTCTTTGAGCACTAGATCCCCTTCCTTCAAATTCCTGGACTTAACCTTCTTGTTGAAAGCCTTGGCAATTCTTCGTTGATAACCCTGGACGTGATACAGTGCTTTCAGCCTCCTCTCGTCAAACAGCATGAGTTCTTTGAACCTGCTCTGCTGCCAATCTGCCTCAGCTATCTGGCACTCAGCCATAACTCGCAACGACGGAACCTCAACTTCGATAGGCAGAACAACCTCCATCCCATAGACCAAGGAGTACGGAGTTGCCCTAGTAGAAGTTCGAATTGAAGTCCGGTAGCCCCAAAGAGCAAATGGTAGCTTATCTGGTCAGTCCCTGTAGGTTTCCACCATCTTCTACAGAATGTGCTTGATGTTCTTGTTGGCGACCTCAACAGCTCCATTGGTTTGCGGCCGGTATATAGATGACTTATGAAAAGCCACATTATATTTCTCTAACAAGTCGATCACCTCCTTATTGAAATGGAAACCATTATCCGAAATAATGTCATTCGGGACCCCATAGCGACAGATGATGTTGTTCCTGATGAACTTAGCAACATGAGACGCCTTCAACACCGCATAGGATTGGGCCTCAACCCACTTCGTGAAGTACCCGTTCGACCCCTTCGGAGTGACTGCCCCAATCACATCAATCCCCCAGACTGAAAATGGCCATGGCGAAGTGATGTCGTACATCTTCGACGGCAGAATGTTCATGCAGTTTGCATGGATTTGGCATTTGTGGCATCGCCGGAAAAGCTAATACAATCCTCCTCCATGGTTGACCAGTAATAACCCTGCCTGAGAATCTTCCGGGCTAGAATCACCCCGCTCATGTGCGCTCTGCGCTCTCCTCCATGGATGGCCTCCATCAGGCGCTTGGATTTTTCAGCATCAACACACAGTTTGTGTATCCCAAGATGACCCCTCTTGTACAGTTTACCCCCGCAGACGATGAACTGAGTAGCCATTCTTTGAATTGCCCTCTTATCTTTGGCATTTGCCCCTGGTGGATACACCTCCTTTTCCAAGAAGTTCCAGATGTCGTAATACCAGGGGTCTTGATCTTGTACTTCGTCCATGGCAGCAATCAACTCGTAGGCCGGCACAAATTTTTGTTCGATGATGATCGGACGCATCTGGACTCCAAAAGGGATGTTTATCATAGAAGATAGAGTTGCTAATGAATCAGCGAACCTGTTGTTCTCTCTTCACAGATGGGTCCAAGGTCTAGTGATAGATTTTCATTCTTTCTTCATTCACCTTCCAGTCTGCTTTTGCTTGAGATACAACAAGGTTCGAGTCCCCGATGACATCCAACCTTTTTGCCCCTAGTTCTAGGGTGGCTTCTAGTCCAGCAATACATGCCTCATATTCTGCCTCATTATTCGATACCTTGAACTGGAGCTTGAAGGCTAAGGGTATGCGGGAATTGTCAGGTGCTATCACCAACACCCCTATCCCGTACCCGTATTGGTTTGACGCTCTGTCAAAGTACATAGTCCAGGTTTCTTCTTCAACATGCAAAATGGCCTCATCCGGGAATAGGTACTCTACTGCTTCATCTCCTTCCACCGGGTGATCGGCTAGGAACTCCGCTACCGCTCTCTCTTTCACAGACTTGCGCGTCATGTACTTCAAATCAAATTTGGAGAGAAGAAGCAACCAACGAGCTAGCCTACCCGTAAGTGCTAGTTTCTCAAAGAGATATTTGATGGGATCTAATCTTGAAACCAGTATTATAGAGTGAGCTAATAGGTAGTGCCTCAACTTCCTGGTAGCCCATACCAAGGCAAGACAAGCCTTCTCCAGCGGTGTGTAGCGGGTCTCGTAATCCAGCATTTTCTTGCTCAGGTAGTAGATAGCCTTCTCCACTTTGTCCTCAGACTCCTGTGCAAGCATGCAACCCATTGTCGTCTCAGTCACTCATAGGTACAGAATCAACGGTTTCCCTGGCTCTGGCGGCGACAACACAGGTGGGTTCTGTAAGTATTGCTTGATCTGCTCGAAAGCAACTTGGCATCGGTCATCCCATTGGAACTTCTTTCCTTTCTTCAGGAGACCAAACAGTGGTCCACAAGTCAAGGTTAATTTTGCAATAAACCGTCTTATGAATTGCACTTTACCCAAAAAGCCTCGCACCTCATTTTCAGTCCTCAGTGGTGGCATTTCTAAGATGGCCTTGATTTTGGAAGGATCGACCTCGATACCTCTCTGTGTGATCAAGAACCCCAGCATTTTCCCTGCTGTAACACCAAAAGTACATTTTTGAGGATTCAGCCGCAACCGATACTCTCTGATCCATTGGAAAATTTTCTACAAGGCAGTGTAGTGGCTCTCTCTTTCCTTGGACTTGACAATTATGTCGTCCACGTACACTTCAACCTCTTTGTGGATCATGTCATGTAGAATCATGGTCGCAGCCCATTGATACGTATCCCCAGCATTCTTCAAACCGAACGGCATCACCCTATAACAGTAGGTCCCCCACGGGGTAGTGAAGCAGTTTTCTCCCTGTCTTCGGGTGCCATCAAAATCTGATTGTAGCTTGAAAACCCGTCCATGAATGAGAGCAGTGCATGGCCAGCAGTGAAGTCCACTAATTCGTCAATATGCGGCAGAGGAAAGTTGTCCTTCGGACTGGCTTTGTTCAAATCCCTGAAGTCCACACAAACCCGAATTCTGTCGTCTTTCTTCGGCACCAGAGCTATATTGGCCAACCAAGTTGGATACTCAGATACTAACAGGAACCCTGCGTCGATCTACTTGGTGACCTCTTCTTTGATTTTCAGAGCCCAGTCCTGGTGGATCCTTCAGAGCTTTTGCTTAACAGGTCGGGCCTCTAGGTCAAGAGGGATCCGATGCTGTACAATCTCCGGATCGATTCCAGGCATGTCTTTGTAGGACCACACGAAAACATCTTTGAAATCTTTTAATAAAGCGACTAAGCGCTCGCGTTCCTTCGAAGACAGCGTGGACCCGATCTAAACCAACCGCGGGTCCTTCTCAGTACCAACATTAATTGAGGTGATTTCATCAACCAAAAGTTTTACAAACCTCTCCTGCTCTTGATCGAGCAAATGTTTCAAAACTGGAGAAGTTTCTTCCTCATCGTTTTTATCAAAATTTTGAAAGTCCTAATTAATGCAATAAACTAAAGGCACAGAAAAATACTCAGAAGCCACAACCGTACCATTTTCATTAATAACATCCAGTCCGTCTGATCCTTTAGTTACAACAAACTCAAAGGAAAACGAAAAAGACGACCTGGACAGGATAGTGGCATCCGGGTTATCACCCCCAGGAATACCGGACTCAGACTCAGAAGAGCTGGAATCTAATTCCGACTCCACACACTCTGTGGAATCAGATTCCGGCTCACTACCTGATCCAGAACTGTTCGATAAAAAGCCCTCCTCGTATTGCCAAACGAGGGAAGATACAATGGATGCATCGAGAATGCCAGAAGATGAGCCCACAGCCGCTTCATCCTTGATCATGGAAACTGAGAAGTTATCCCCTAAGCACTTCGGTGTGATCTGAGGATCTGAGAGGAGACAAGCTAGTGCTATCCCCATCTCAATTTCTGTGCTCTCAGACTCATCCTCCTTGCACTGCTCAGTCTCAGCTGGTGGGTCTGTCTGCTCTTCGGCAACTTCATTCCCTGATAACTGAAGGTCAAAAAAGATCTCGAAGCCGAGCAAACGCCGCCTTTCTGAATTCAGCCATGGCTCCAGAAAGCCGCAAAACGGGAAGTCCTCCCACTCCAGGACAAAGCGTCCGTTCAGGGTCCCTTGGATAGGTCTGTGCACCAACTTGTAGTGCTTCTCGGCTTGCTTAGCCCTGGCTCTTCCAGTCATTTCCCTTCCTTTCCTTGCCCAATCCTCTTTGGTAGGCAGATAACCTAAACCAAAGGTATATGGGTTGTGTGGCACTTCGGCCAATGTAGCGACGCCCTTCCAGCCACTTCATCCCAATCCCATCCCGGGCATGTGTTGAAGCTTGTTCATAAGGTAGACAGATTGTGCGCTGACGTACAGTCCCTCATCAACAACTAGCATATCCTGTACAACCCGTGCCTCAGCTAGGGTGAATCCTGACAGAAAAACATCCTCCGTGCCATGCTCAATCTCCAAAACTGGTGTAGAAACCTCGGGTGGCGGATGTATTGAAGAATTCCCAAAAACAATTGCCACCACTTTCCCGTGGAGGTATTTTAACATCTGGTGTAAGGTGGAAGAGACGACTTTCACTTGGTGTAGCCACGGCCGCCCAAGGAGCAGATTGAAGGTAGCTGGAACATCCAAGACATGGAACTCAATGTCATGCTGTCTCGGGCCAATCTTAGTCTTGATCTGTACGGTCCCCATCACCTCCCGACTGGTATTATCATAAGCCCGTATTACCTGGCTTGTAGGCACAAAATCCACGGGCTTCAACCCGATAGCATACGTCGTTCTTGACGGACACACGTTGATTGCAGATCCCGTGTCGACCAGGACCACCGGTATCGATTTCTCTCTACACTCCACAGAGATATAGAGCGGCTTGTTATGATCAGAGCCCTTAGGTGGTAATTCTTTGTCGCTGAAGGTCAAGGTTGGGGAAGCTCCACCCGGGAAAACCAACCCTACCAACTGCTCGGGTGTTGTATCAATTGAAAGTTTAGCCCTGTCTATGGCTGTAAGGATGGCTTGTCTGTGAACCCTCGAAGCCATAAGCAGTCCCCAGATGGAGATGTTTGCTTGAATTTTCTTTAGCTATTTCAGTACAGCTTCCTCCTCTAGCAGTTTTTCTTTTTGCCTCTTTGCCTCTTTGTCTTTCTCGGATGCCTCCGGCTGGTCCAAATGTGGGGTTTGAAGTACCGCCCACTGCTAGTCATATGGTCAACCTCCTCAATATACCAGGTGTTATCTAGTTGGTTTTGCCCCCAGTCCTCGTCAGTGTGGGCAAGACGTAAGTCATCGTCTTCCCACCACATCCCATCGGCCACCGACAGACAGTTATCCGGTTCTGCTATAGTTGTTCTTGTGTTTTCAACACACTTGGCCCCCTCAAGTGCCTTGGCTTTTCTTGCCCTGTCTTCGTTCTCAATTTTCTCCTGCTCAAACCTCATCAATGCAGCCTCCTGTTCGACGTCTGCTATGCACCAGCTACCCAAGTCCCGAGCAAAATTCTTCACGCCGGTGCTCTCCGGCGATTCTTCCTGATTCTCGGCCATTCCAGCCACCGTAGATGTTCCTATTTCTGACGGTCCCTGTTCTAGCTGAGGCACCTCAACAACATCTGACTCGTCGCTGAGCCACCCGGTGGTATCTGCTGATTCATTCAAACCAAACCAATTGACGCTCACATCCCCCAGATCCTACTCGTTAAAGAACTGTAGATTGGCAATATCCTTTTCTAGCTTCGCTAGGTCATCTAGCCCCTGACTCGATTCATCCTCCCGGACCACACTGATCTCCATCCCGATTGGTAACTCTACCCTCGGCCTAGCCTGATCTATTGACATGATATAACCACACGGGTTATATGCTTCCTCGGCAAAGCTCCCAGATTCCTCAGGTTCTGAATCAATATCCCCATTCTCCTTCTCGGTCACCCTAGTTCTTCACAACTACTAGCTCGGGCTGGGTTAGGGAGGTGCTCAACATGCACAAGTCTGTGCTGTCCGGGATGAACACCTCAGGCTTGGGTAGGTGGAAAGGAGTGATGTAGATGCTAGGGTCATACGGGATGGCCGCAATTTGGATTAAGTTGATTTGCTTGGTTGGTGGAGCTCGGTTATGTGGTGGGAGTGGGTTGGTGGTGACATTTGGCTTGTCAGGAGACGCAATCACCTTGTTGTCAATAAGATCCTGGATCTGATGACGTAGTCTATAGCACTGGTCGGTGTCGTGATCATGCTGTTGGTGAAAGGCACAGTATTTGGCTGGGTTATGGGAAGCATGAAGTTTGTCTGGTAATGGCCGCAGCTCCAGGGGCTTCAAATGCCCTTTTCTAATGAGAACCCCCAAGGCTTTGGAAAGAGGCATGTACAATGAAGTAAAGGTCCTCTGGCCTCGGGGTGGATATCTGGCTGCTTGTGAGCTGGTTCCGAACGCACCGGTGAACGGGGTGGCTGTTTTTGGCGTGGTGGTGGTGACCACGCCTATGTCAGAAGTCCTTGCGGCTGCAGCACTACTCGTACCTGCATTTGAACTGCGGGTAAACGCCCTCTTGGGTTGCTCTCTCTTGTGGTCAATCAAACCTTGCTTTATGGCATCCTCAATCTGTGATATCCCTGTTCCGTAATATGTTAATTGGTCTTTAAAATGAGTATAACTATGTGTTTAATATGATTTTGTGTGCCATTATGTAAAAATATGTCATTTTGAATTTCTATCTGTTCACCGTAGGAATATCTGTTTGATTGTCTGCTTTGGAAATTAAATTGAAGGCCTTATCGGCCACAGAACCCTGCGCCATTGTGATTAGCGTAATTTTTAGAACCTGCGATGAAATTTAATTAGAAATTGATTCAGATCAGAATTAATTGATTTAATTAGTGAATTAGTGTCCAATTATTTATTGTTATTAAATTGATGGTAGTAGGAACTTATGTACAGAGGCACTATACACTTAATTGATACACTTGAGCTCAAAAATCAGATTTTGTGCCTTGAGAGAGAGAGGGTCGGCTATAGAGAGAGAAAGAGAGAGAATTGTGTAATTTTGGCTCAAGGTTTGGGGAATTTGAAGATTAAACTCAAGAATTTGCTATAGTTTGGAAGATTGAGCCCCTAGGTAAGGGAATTCATGAGTTTAATGTTGTAAATGGTGAATTCAAGTTTGATTAATGGTCAAGAACATGAGTTAGATTGATTATGATGAAATTGAGTTGGTTTTGTTGAATTTGAAGTCTTAGAACACATGCATGTAAGAAATTGCCATAAATTTCCATGCTTGAGCATAAAGTATGTGATCTATGTTGACTTTGATTGATGACCATGTATTTGATCATCTCTTCACCAATTAAGTTGAGGTTATTGTGTATATTTCACATCCAAGTGCAAATCATGGGAGTTTGAGTCTTGCATGTTTGAATCTAGTGTGTTGGTGATGAATTTGAGTTAATTTGAGGCATGCATGTGATAAAATTGTGAAATTGAGCTTCATTGTGTTGTAATTTGGTGTTTATACCACGTTAGAATATGTATATGTGAAGTTTGAGCCAAAATCATGCATTTGGAACCTTTGAACATCAAATTGAAGCTCAAGAACATGTTCTGAAAAACCCAGAAAATTTGATGTTCGCTCGAGCGGGGAAACCGCCGCTCGAGCGTGAATTTCGTGCTCCCAGTATTTTTTTGCAGACTTGGATGTCTGCTCGAGCGGGTAAGTTCACGCTCGAGCAGGGTACTTTATAGACAAACCTTCAGCTCGAGCGCCAGACTTCACGCTCGAGCGTAATTTTGTTGTATCCAGCACTTTTTGCAGACATGGTGTTCGCTCGAGCGGGGTAAATTCACGCTCGAGCGGGGAGCAATGTAGTGAGGCCTTCCGCTTGAGCGCCCGAGTTCGCGATCGAGCGTAAATTTGGCATATCCAGTACTTTTGCAGGGCTCAAGGGTCCGCTCGAGCGGGGAAGTCCATGCTCGAGCGGGGACCCTGTTTTCTGAAATTTTGAAAAGATATTATGTGTTTCATTTTCTATTCTCTTTCACTTCCAAGTACTCTTAGGCATGCATTGAGCATTGTAATTGAGTTAAAGAGATAAGAATGAAGCCTAAAGAGGAAAATGTGAATTTAGAACGGATTGAATTGTTTGTGACCCTTTTGTGTTCATGGAATGTGTAGGGTCGAGCTCCAGGGTAAACCAACCAACCGATCACTGTGAGTAATATCGATAATTTGAAGCTTGTCATTTGTCCAACTGCTTATTTCCTTATGGGCCTTATAAGTTCGCTAGTTTGAATTATGGACAAATGTTTGATATGAATAGCTGAATAGGCCGAAGGCTAGTCTGACATAAACCAACGAATGAATGGGCCAGAGGCCAGTTTCACATGAATGAATGGGCCAGAGGCCAGTCTGACATGAATGAAAGTTTGAATGGGCCAAAGGCCAGTTTGACATGAAAGTCTGAATGGGCCAAAGGCCGGTTTGATGAATGGAAGATAAATGGGCCAAAGGCCAGTATGTTCGGAACCACAGTCACTTGACTTAAATTGTGTAAATATATGTTAAATAGAAATATGAATTGGGCCCAAACCCGTTTGAAGCATGTTGTTCTACATATCGTTTGTATAACTTCTTTATGTGATATTATTCACTGGGCTATCGCTCACGCTCGTTCATGTGTTTGTAGGTGAGCCAAGAGAAGTCCAAACCCAGGCCCAGTGAAGTCTGTGAGGAACAACAAAGGTTTTGAAGAGTCAGCCCTTACGTCTCACGCACGAGACCCGTCTTCGCCTTTTTGTCATTCTGTTTTATTTTGTCATATGGGCGAAGTCTTTGAATATGTTGTATATAGTTTTGTTCGGCTGACTTAGACCTATATGATCCTATATGTACAGAGCTTTGTGTAGTACATATTTTGATGTGAGTTATTAATGTGCATATGTATGGTTTGTTATGATGTGCCATGTAAGCACAGCTCTATGGACAAAGTTTTAAATTGCTTCCGTTTGGCCCTCATTAACTCTGTTAAAATACGTTTGGTTTGGTTTGAGGCCGTAGGTAATCTCATGATTACTGGCCGGTTATGTCCTTAACCCTTGGGGGCGGGTTCGGGTCATGGCAAAGTGGTATTAGAGCACGAGTTAATAACTCACACACTTGTCCAATAAAGCAATAAGCGTCTAGAAAAGACCTAGGATGCATTCATGCGATCAGTATGAAATTGAAAGCATCAAGAATATGCTTAAACGTTTAATGTGAATGACTATGTGTTGTAAGTTTGTGAACTGCTTGCATTTGAAATTATTTGAATACGTGCATACTTGTGAAATTTTTGTACAAAGTATAATGCAAGTTTAATCAGATGGTGAGAACAAGAGGTGATGAGATAGAGGAATCCTCTACTGCCAGAATAGACAGAATGGAAAGACTGATTCAGGAAATGGCAGAAACTTTGAGACAGCAACAGGAGTGGCAACAACAGTGGCAGCAACCACACCCGCCACCTCCACCTCCGGCACCTCCGGTGCCAGATAATCAGAATGATGATCGGATAATAGCACTCACCAAAGAATTCAAGAAAATGAAACCACCACAGTTCCATGGTGGATTAGATCCGTTGAAAGCCGAAGCGTGGGTTCTCGGCATTGAGAAATTATTTGAAGTGTTCCCGTGTTCGGAGACACAGAAAGTACTTCTAGCCACTTTTATGTTAGAAGACGAAGCAAGAAGATGGTGGATGATGATGCGTGAGAATCACAGAGATGTTGACTGGGTGAAATTCCTGGAAATTTTCTATGACAAGTACTTTCCGTAGTGTGTTCGGGACAGGAAAGTAGCAGAGTTCATGGAACTTAGGCAAGAGAGCATGACTGTAGCCGAGTATGAGGCCAAATTCACTGAATTGGCCAGGTTTGCACCACACGTGATTGACACTGACTATAAGAAGGCGAGACATTTTGAAGGTGGGCTTCGAAGTGACATTTTAGAAAGAGTGAATGTCTTGAAGCTGGAGACCTACATTGGGGTGCTAGACAGGGCCATCATATCAGAGGCTAACATAGCTAGACAGGCTAAGCCACCAACAGAGTGGAAAGGCAGCAAAAGACAAGGCTTCTTTTCAAAGAAAAAATTTCTGAAAAAACAAAACACGGGCTCCTCAAATACTTCGAATTCTTCCCGAGACGCATCTCCCATGTGCAATATTTGTAGCAAAAGGCACCGTGGGGTTTGTTATCGTGTGTTAGGGGCCTGTTTCAAGTGTGGTAAACAAGGGCACATGGCCCGAGATTGTAATCAGAACAGTGGGAAGCTAGCTACTAGTTCAACTGCATCGATCCCGAAGTCGGGAAATACTTTGAGATCCGCTACCACCAGGGATACCGTGAGACAAGGAAGAGTTTTTGCGCTTGTTCCGGGCGATACACGGAATGCCAACGCAGTTGTCTCAGGTACCATTTCTATATGTAATTAGGATGCCTTTGTGTTAATTGACTCTGGATCAACACACTCATTTGTAACATGTGCATTTGCATCTAGACTGAACAGACATTTAGAATTACTGCCATATCTACTATGTATGTCTGCTCCATCTGGGGAATCTGTATTGTGTGAATCTATATACTGGTTTTGTGATATGCGTGTTGAGGATGCTATCCTATATGTAGACTTGTTACCCTTGAATTTTAGACATTTTGATGTAATTTTGGGCATGGATTGGTTGACCAAATATTATGCCACCATTGATTGTGTGACAAAACGGGTTGTGTTTAAACCACTAGAACATAAGGAAATTGTGTTTGTGGGTAATGGGGTAGTGCCTCCACCTTATTTGATATCTACAATGAAAGCATGTAAACTGATCAGGAAAGGGTGCCAGGGTTATTTGTGCTATGTGTTGTCTGAACAATCTGTGAATGTTGAATTGAACAGTATCCCTATTGTTAGAGAATTTCCAGATATGTTTCCAAATGAATTACCAGGGGAATTGGTAGACCGGGAGATAGAATTCACTATTGAAACCATGCCAGGCACCCAGCCTATTTCCAAGACTCCCTACAGAATGGCTACTGCCGAAATGAAAGAATTGAAAGAACAGTTGCAAGACCTGCTTGACAAGGGGTTTATGCGACCTAGCACTTCGCCTTGGGGTGCACCAGTATTGTTTGTGAAAAAGAAGGACGGAACTTTGTGCTTGTGCATCGATTATCGGGAATTGAACAAGGTAACAATAAAGAACAAATATCCCCTATCCCGTATTGATGACTTATTTGACCAGTTGTAGGGATCATAGGTGTTTTCTAAGATTTATTTGAGGTCCGGGTATCATCAGTTGAAAGTTAAGGCAGAGGATGTTGAGAAAACCGCATTCAGAACGAGGTATGGACATTTCGAGTTTCTTGTTATGCCATTTGGAGTGACTAATGCTCTGGCAGCATTTATGGACTTAATGAACCGAATGTTTAAAACCTACCTTGACGAGTTTGTTGTGGTTTTTTTTTATCATATTTTGATATATTCTAAAGATAGACTTGAACATGAACATCATTTGAGAACTGTCCTACAAATACTTGGGGAAACAAAATTATTTGCTAAACTAAAGAAATGTGAGTTTTGGTTGGATGAAGTTGTTTTCTTAGGGCATGTGATCAACAAGGAAGGAATTTCAGTGGACCCACAGAAAATAGAAGCAATTGTGAATTGGCCTACATCGACAAATGTAACAGAGGTCCGCAGTTTCATGGGCTTAGCTGGTTATTACAAAAGATTTGTGAAAGACTTTTCCAAGATAGCTGTACCTCTTACCTAGTTGGCACGCAAGGGGCAATCATTTGAATGGGATGATAAAAGAGAATCTGCCTTTCATGAGTTGAAAACGAGATTGACCATTGCACCAGTTTTGACACTACCGTCAGGTACGGAAAATTTTGTAATTTTCAGTGATGCGTCTTATAAAGGTTTGGGTTGTGTATTAATGTAGAACGGAAAGGTTATTGCCTACGCCTCTCGACAGTTGAAACCACACGAGAAGAACTACCTAACACATGACTTAGAGTTGGCCGCAGTTGTTTTTCCTTTGAAAAGCTGGCGACATTATTTGTATGGGGCAAAGTGTGAAGTCTACACAGATCACAAAAGTCTGAAATACTTCTTCACACAGAAGGAGTTGAATATGCGACAGAGGAGATGGCTGGAACTGATAAAGGATTTTGATTTAGAGATTCAGTATCACCCCAGGAAAGCTAACACAATTGCTAATGCCTTGAGTAGAAAATCAACGGGGAGTATGGCTTGTTTACTTACTGAACAGAAAGAGATCTTGCGAGATTTTGAGAAGTCTGAAATTGAAGTGGCAATGTGTGAACAGGGCAGATTGATAGCCGCTATTACAGCCGAGCCGGCAATCATTGAGGAAATTAAACAGAAGCAGAAAGAGGATGAATTCCTCAAGAAAGTGATTGATGAATTTGAGACAAGTCCGAAAGCAGAGTTTGGCATTGAGAATGAAGTGTTGAGATTTCGGAACAGAATGTGTGTCCCAGATATTCCGGAACTAAAGAAGAGGGTTTCAGATGAAGCCCACAGATCCATATTTGCTATGCATCCGGGTAATAATAAAATGTATCGGGATTTGAAACAAACCTATTGGTGGCCTAAAATGAAGAAAGAGATTGCAGAATATGTGTCCAAATGTCTTCAGTGTCAGCAAGTTAAAGCTGAACATCAGAAATCGGGCGGTCTACTGCAACCTCTCCCTATTCCTGAATGGAAGTGGGAGCATGTGACTATGGATTTTGTTGTTGGCCTACCTCGGACTTCTCGAGGTATGGATTCTATTTGGGTTGTAGTTGATAGACTGACTAAATCTGCACATTTTCTGCGTGTCAAAACTACATTTCATGCTTATAGATTGGCTACTATTTATGTTGATGAGATCTTCCGTTTGCACGGAGTTCCGGTATCTATTATGTCGGACAGAGATCCGAAATTTGTATCTAGATTATGGAAGAGTTTGCAGGAAGCTATGGGGACGGAACTAAGGTTCAGTACTACATTCCACCCACAGACAGATGGGCAATCAGAACGAACAATACAGACTTTGGAAGATATGTTTCGGATGTGTGCTTTGGATTTTCAGGGGAGTTGGGAAGACTATTTGCCACTTGCGGAATTTGCTTATAATAACAGCTTCCACTCCAGCATCGGTATGGCACCATACGGGGCTTTGTATGGTAGAAGGTGTAGGTCACCAAATTGTTGGACAGAGGTCGGGAATAGAGCTTTACTTGGGCCTGAAATTGTGCAAGATACTTCTGAGAAAATGAAAACTATTCGGCAAAGGCTCAAAACAGCTCAGGACCGACAAAAGAACTATGCAGATGTTCGGAGAAGACCTCTTGAATATGAGGTTGGTGACCATGTATTTATCCGTGTGTCCCCAATGAAAGGCGAAGTCAGATTTGGAAAGAAGGGCAAGTTGTCGCCCCGTTACATTGGGCCGTTTCAGATTCTGGAAAGGCTTAGCCCAGTTGCTTATAGAGTTGCTTTGCCACCAGGATTCGAACAAATCCATAATGTGTTTCACATGTCGATGTTGAGGGGTTACCTCCGAGACCCGCTTCATGTGATTGATTATCACTGGGTAGCTATTGATGAAAATATGGAATACGCCGAATGGCCGGAACGAATTATTGATCGGCAAGTGAAACAATTGAGAAGCAAGTCCATCCCAATGGTGAAAGTGGAATAGAAAGAACACTATGGGACGGATGCTACATGGGAAAAAGAAGAGGAAATGCGACTACGCTATCCACATTTGTTTCCCGACGAAGGTAAAAATAAGTTTGGAGGACCAAACTTCCTAAAGGCGGGAAGACTGTGATATCCCTGTTCTGTAATATGTTAATTGGTCCTTAATATGAGTATAACTATGTGTTTAATATGATTTTGCGTGCCATCATGTGAAAATATGTGGTTTTGAATTTCTATCTGTTCACCGTAGGAATATCTGTTTGATTTTCTGCTTTGGAAATTAAATTGAAGGCCTTATCGGCCACAGAACCCGAAATTGATTACGCCATTGTGATTAGCGTAATTTTTAGAACCTACGATGAAATTTAATTGGAAATTGATTCAGATTAGAATTAATTGATTTAATTAGTGAATTAGTGCCCAATTATTTATTGTTATTAAATTGATGCTAGTGGGAACTTATGTAAAGAGGCACTATACACTTAATTGATACCCTTGAGCTCAAAAATCAGATTTTGTACCTTGAGAGAGAGAGGGTCGGCTATAGAGAGAGAAAGGGAGAGAATTGTGTAATTTTGGCTCAAGGTTTGGGGAATTTGAAGATTAAACTCAAGAATTTGCTATAGTTTGGAAGATTGAGCTCCTAGGTAAGGGAATTCACAAGTTTAATGTTGTAAATGGTGAATTCAAGTTTGATTAATGGTCAAGAACATGAGTTAGATTGATTATGATGAAATTGAGTTGGTTTTGTTGAATTTGAAGTCTTAGAACACATGCATGTAAGAAATTGCCATAAATTTCCATGTTTGAGCTTAAAGTATGTGATCTATGTTGAGTTTGATTGATGACCATGTATTTGATCATCTCTTCACCAATTAAGTTGAGGTTATTGTGTATATTTCACATGCAAGTGCAAATCATGGGAGTTTGAGTCTTGCATGTTTGAATCTAGTGTGTTGGTAATGAATTTGAGTTAATTTGAGGCAGGCATGTGATTAAATTGTGAAATTGAGCTTCATTGTGTTGTAATTTGGTGTTTATACCATGTTAGAATATGTATATGTGAAGTTTGAGCCAAAATCATGCATTTGGAACCTTTGAACATCAAATTGAAGCTCAAGAACATGTTCTGGAAAACCCAGAAAATTTGATGTCCGCTCGAGCAGGGAAACCGCCGCTCGAGCGTGAATTTCGTGCTCCCAGTATTTTTTTACAGACTTGGATGTCCGCTCGAGCGGGTAAGTTCACGCTCGAGCGGGGAACTTTATAGACAGACCTTCAGCTCGAGCGCCAGACTTCACGCTCGAGCGTAATTTTGTTGCATCCAGCACTTTTTGCAGACATGGTGTCCGCTCGAGCGAGGTAAATTCACGCTCGAGCGGGGAGCCATGTAGTGAGGCCTTCCGCTCGAGCGCCAGAGTTCACGATCGAGCATAAATTTGGCATATCCAGTACTTTTGCAGGCCTCAAGGGTCCGCTCGAGCGGGGAAGTCCACGCTCGAGCGGGGACCCTGTTTTCTAAAATTTTGAAAAGACATTATGTGTTTCATTTTCTGTTCTCTTTCACTTCCAAGTACTCTTAGGCATGCATTGAGCATTGTAATTGAGTTAAAGAGATAAGAATGAAGCCTAAAGAGGAAAATGTGAATTTAGAACGGATCGAATTGTTTGTGACCCTTTTGTGTTCATGGAATGTGTAGGGTCGAGCTCCAAGGCAAACCAACCAACCGATCACTATGAGTAATATCGATATTTTGAAGCTTGTCATTTGTCCAACTGCTTATTTCCTTATAAGCCTTATAAGCTCGCTAGTTTGAATTATGGACAAATGTTTGATATGAATAGCTGAATGGGCCGAAGGACAGTCTGACATAAACCAATGAATGAATGGGCCAGAGGCCAGTTTGACATGAATGAATGAGCTAGAGGCCAGTTTGACATGAATGAATGGGCCAGAGGCCAGTTTGACATGAATGAATGGGCCAGAGGCCAGTCTGACATGAATGAAAGTTTGAATGGGCCAAAGGCCAGTTTGACATGAAAGTCTGAATGGGCCAAAGGCCGGTTTGACGAATGGAAGATAAATGGGCCAAAGGCCAGTATGTTCGGAACCACAGTCACTTGACTTAAATTGCGTATATATATGTTAAATAGAAATATGAATTGGGCCCAAAGCCGTTTGAAGCATGTTGTTCTACATATCGTTTGTATAACTTCTTTATGTGATATTATTCACTTGGCTATCGCTCACGCTCATTCATGTGTTTGTAGGTGAGCCAAGAAAAGTCTAAACCCAGCCCCAGTGAAGTCTGTGAGGAGCAACAAAGGTTTTGAAGAGTCAGCCCTTGCGTCTCACGCACGAGACCCGTCTTCGCATTTTTGTCATTCTGTTTTATTTTGTCATATGGGCGAAGTCTTTGAATATGTTGTATATAGTTTTGTTCGGCTGACTTAGACCTATATGATCCTGTATGTACAGAGCTTTGTGTAGTACATATTTTGATGTGAGTTATTAATATGCATATGTATGGTTTGTTATGATGTGCCATGTAAGCACAGCTCTATGGACAAAGTTTTAAATTGCTTCCATTTGGCCCCCATTAACTCTGTTAAAATACGTTTGGTTTGGTTTGAGGCCGTAGGTAATCTCATTATTACTGGCCGGTTATGTCCTTAACCCTTGGGGGCGGGTTCGGGTCATGACACAATCTGTACCCCAATCTCGTGTAAGTCAGCAAAGGTGGGAAGGGGTAAGAGGATCATTTTTTGCATGAGCTTGGGTTGAAGGTTGTGCACAGCCATCCTTATCTGATCTTTCTCAAGCGGCCTGGTGGTCATCATAGAAGCCTTGGCTCTCCAACGGGTTACGAAGTCAGAGAAGCCCTCCTTCAGCTCTTGCCTAGTTACCTTGAGATCACGGGTCATGACCTCGATCTGAGTGTTGTATGAATACTGGGCGACGAAGGCCTCGGCCATCTCCTCCCAACTTCTTTTCACTGAGTCCTCCAGTTTGGCATACCAAATGGCCGCGATACCCGTCAGGGTCCGACCGAAGAGTGAAAGCTTTTGCAATCTGGAGAGGCCCATTGGTCGTAGGATATCTAAGAACAATCGCAGATGTACCATAGGATCTCCAGAATCGTCAAAACGGTCTATATGCGGCATCTTGAATCAGTCTGGCAATGTCACCACTGAGTCGGTGTATCCATCTTCTATGTCCGGAATGGAATTAACGCCTTGAGGTCTTTTGAACAGCTTTTCTAGCTTGCTCACTTTCAGCACTGTTGGATCCACCTCAAATTCAAACGGTGTGTCCACTGGATTAGCTGGTGCTTTGGATAGCTGGGGTAGGATTGGGGGTGGAATTGGCCCCGTTGGGACGTCCGTATTTTCCTGGACGTGAGCCGCCTCCCCGGGTGTTGGAACCTTAGGTGGGGGTGGGGGTGGGGGTGGATGCGATGCAGACGCTCCGGCTTGTTGGGGTTGCTGCTGCTGCTGAAGTCTAGCAATTAGTTCTGCCTGTTGAGCCACAACTTCTGCCTGACGGATGGCAATCTCTGCCTGGTGGGCAGCATCCCGCTGCATGGCCTGCATGGTCTTTTGGAGTTGACGCATCATGTCCTCCATACTGGCCATAAGGTGCTGATCTGACTGAACAGGTGTATCTGTCTCTAAGGCAGAAACAGAAATCTCAGCCTAACTGCGCACAGGTGGTATGGACAATGACTGCTAAACTGACAACTGTTGTACTGATACTCTCTGCCTAACTGCCCTCCGTCTGGTAACCGGGGGTAATGAAAAGAACACTGCTTGTTCGTCAACTAGATCCTCAGATCGATAAAACCTTCTACCTCTAACCCAGAGTGCTTTGGGGGAAACTACCTTTTCGGAAGCAATGATGCAATACTACCCTTGCAAAAAGGAAAATAAGGCAAAAATAAGGAAACAACAAGCAGAAAAACGGACAGCATTTCGGCTCAAATAAAGACAACAAGCAGTTGACATTGTAAGCTGAACAAACTGTTCTCAAACACTGATTGCTGTCCCCAAATCACTGCCCCAAATCTGATACCCCCAAATATTGATGTCTTTAGACTGATACCCAGACTTGCAAACTGATACATACATCCTGTAGAGACACATCCCTAACAGAAGCAAGTGAGAGCCAAAACACCCCTATGGTGGGGTAGGGTTTCCTTGTCCTAATTTCGTCAGGAACTAGGGTTTCACTATGCACGCAGCGGTTTTAAACAGCCTACATTCGGGTAAGCAACCTGTCCTAGTTTGGAATGGTCACTATGGCTTCTGATATGCAACTAGGTCGAATGGTCGAAAAGGGTGCCTCGGTAAAAACCGAGGTTTGTGTTTCCATCGTGGCAGAGCCCGTAACCGGTCAGCCTTATGGCGCGCTTCTCAAAGCAAGCATCCGGCAAACTGTTCAGGAATAACAGATGGCAAACACTATGACTTAAGCGCACCAATGCAAATGCAATGCAAAGAATCACATAAATGTAGATAAAACAACATATCATGAGTTCGAGTCAAGTTTTCTAAATTCCCAGTAGAGTCGCCAGAAACTGTAGACCGCCCGAACTCGCTCTGTGCGCGAGGGCGCGAATTGGGTTCTTAGCTACTACAGTTCGGACTCCTGTCACGGTTCTGAATCTAATCTCACAAAGTGCAATGTAAGACTGATAAATCACCAAAGAGTCCAAATCTGGCAAATCGTTTTGGAAAATCGATTTTAATCAAAAAGCGCCAAACATGGACTGGTTTGCCAGATTTCAGAGTCGCCACCTAAATATTTTATTTTTAGGAAATTTAGGAAACCCTGACTCGTGCCTAAGGCCACATGTCCGTCATCACCAAAGTTGCCTCGGCTTGGGAACTTGGGAACGAGAGGGGAAGGTCATGAAATGAGCATCCCCGCTTGCCCGATCAAAGGATTGGCCTCTACTAAACATGATATGTTATTTTGAAAACACATGTGTTCTTTTTCCAGTTTATGAGCTACACTTACTATGTGTACAGCATACAAGTATAGACTAAATCGCTCGATTTGGAACAAAACATCTCATGTTTGTTTTTAGAAAATGGTTTGAAGATGCTACTAGCAAGTAGGCTAAAACGCGGATTTGCCACCAAACAAGGTGGGCTTAAAACATGATGATTTGCCACTCCAAGTGGGCTTAAAACTCACATTTTGATGAATTGTTCCAATTCAAGTAATGAAGCCTTCATCCACAGGCATTCATAAAATTTATCAAATAAGCACATAGCCTCATGGCAAGCATGCTAACATGGCAACATACACATCTCATGCAGTATGCTAAAGCGTAAACACTTACAGTGTACTCCGAGCCAAAACAGAAAACTAGTTAGAAATCATGCATGATCCTAGTTTATGTTAAGATGCCTAATGCGACACATGCAATAATGCAACTAATAAGCTCGGCTATCTAAGATGGCATATGAATGCGACACTTGATAACATGCTTTGAAACACGTATTCAAGTAAGTATTGAAATGACAATGCAGTTTGAATGATGCGCCGAGCCCGGTGCATGCAATACGAATGAATGATGCACGTATGCAAAGCATAAGGTATGTTAATTGAAATATGCCCTAAAACTAACCATCGAAAGTGGTAAGTAAAAAGGAGAAAGATATGGGGTTGGAAGACATGCACACACACACACACCCTTATTACAACATTTGCCCTCTCGAAGGAGGGTCTGAATAATAAACTAAGCTATGCTAAGCTAAGCTAGCAACTAATCTAATTATCTAATTAGACTAAGTATTACACAACCAAACCGAATAATAAGCAATCTACTTACTAATTATTACATCATTTAACTAATTAACAAATTAATTACAAATTCACTGCTAACTAACAAGTAAGCATAAAACTAAGCTGCTCCAACTTTGTTCGAAGAAGAAGAGGATGTATGCTCGGTTGCCGCCCTGAAAAGCTCTCCGGTTGCTCTCTTGAGGCTCTGTTTGCAGAATGTCCTTGAGAACTTGCTGCTGGATCTTACCAAATCAAGGCCGGGGAGTGCACCAGTGGCCTGCTGGCCACCTGCCGGCCAAGAGTGGGCCTCTGCTGGCCAACAATGGAAGGGTGCCGGCCATGAATGGGGCACTGCCGGCCACTGGTGAGTTGTGATACCAAACTGTAACAGAGCACAAAATAGAGGAAAGAGAGGGCCTCCCTAGGAACATGTGTGTACTATGCCACTCCATGTCATCTCAAAACATCAAGGGAGAGGCATCATTGGATCCAAGACGATCAATCAAGCATACAATGCTTGATGGCCAAAGATCCAATCTTTTACACATTCAATAAATGCCATGCAAACAATACTCTAAATCCACGGCCTTATCATTAGAGGATCAAAGGCAATGGAGACAAAGGGAATTGACCCATTTTCATCACTTTGAGTATGAAATGGGCCAATCCACCTTGTGTTCAACATAATGTCTGGTTGAACACGATGCAATGCAAAATGTAACATGCTCATCTATCAATGCTAAGGTGGCATGCACAAGACTCTATCATGGAAGCAATGCATGCAAGACATGTTATGGAGCCAAGAGCACTAAAGCAAGTGAAGAACATTACACATGAGGCATGCACCACTAATCCCAAATGGTCAAAACAGCTATGGGCAGGCCTAAGATAATCCAAAACAATGGCCAAAACACACTAAAACTTAGGCACAAAAAGCAAGGAATGCATACTTAACTCATGGCTCGCAAGCAAGGCACAAAGCTCAACTCTCAAACACATTGAAAGAGTGATACATATGAGAGTATGACAGTGATATATGCTCTGAAATTATGTGTTAAATGATGCCATATCACATAAACATCACAAATAAGGCATGCTAGAAGGCCTAAAGCATAAGGCTAGTAAAGAGTAATACACAAGAAGCATGCAATACACAGCCCAAACAACCAAACCAGCTCTAGACAGAGCTCAATCATGCCAAAATAGTGGCCTAAACATGCTGGAATTGAAGCACAAAAGGCAAGAAAAGCATGTTCACTTATTGGCTCACAAATAAGGCATCGAAACACAACTCTCAAAAGCAATGAAAGAGTGGAACATGTGAGAGTGTGACTACACCATACACACTGAAATCATGTAAGAAATGAGGCTAAGGCATGCAATCATCACATTCAAAGCATGTTAGGCACCTCGAACACAAAGCTAGTGAAGCCCAACTACACTATAGCTATGCAAAGCTAAGCATATATGACCAAGACCACTTAAAACAGACCTCAAGCATGTTAAATCAGTGGCAAAAATGTGCTGGAACAAAGCGAACACATGCTAGAATAATGAACTAAAGCATGAAGCATGTTAGGCCAACAAGCATGATTATACTACAAGTATGAGATGCAAGCTACCAATGACCAAATCAATCAAAAACAGAGTTATAGCAGGTCCAAAAAGTCACAAAAATATGCTTGAGCTAAGTCACAAAAGAGTAGAAAAGCATGCTCAAGTATGAGGCCAACAAGGCAAACAAGCAAGACGAGAGAAGAGGGGACCACCCCTCCCATTTTGGACCTCAAAACCACATTTCCACCACGGAAATTCCTCTAAGTTTCAGTGGTAGAAAGGCCATGCAAAAGCTAATACAAAAGCTTCAAAGGATGGCTCAAAAGCTTAAAAAAAAAAGGCATACAAGGGGGTGAAACACCCCCAACTCCCACAAGGCCTCAAACAACCATTTTAAACACTTGAAAATAAAGCTTTTTGTAGTTAACAACCAAGCCTAAAACAGCAAGCAAAGGTGGCTAAGATGGTATACAAAAATAAGCTTAAAAGGGGAACATGCTCACCCTTGGAGCACAGCAGCAAAACAACAAGTTCTCTGAGCCAAAACCAGCTTTTTGAGTCCAAACAAGACCCTCAAGTACCTCAGCAACAAGGTAATGGTGTTTGTGGGAGCCGAATAAATGGAAGAGTCGGGAGACGCGTACCCTAGAAACTGGATACCATTCGGCTTCGTATTGCTTGACTAGGGCGCCGAATACATTAACAAAGCCGAATAGACGAGGGTCAGTAGATCCGAATAAATGTACGGTGAATAGGATAAGAGTAGGCTCAGGCCCCGAGGCCCAAAAAAGTGAGTATAAATATAAGAACCGCAAATCCAGAAAGGTATGTAAGAATCATTTCACTTAACTTAAAGATAGAGTTATCTTGAGTGTCTGAACTAACTTGTCCGTCGGAGTGCTAATCCCGGCACCCCCGACCGGAGTTTTCCTCTTTTCAGGTGACTAGCTGAGGATCACCAGCGCCTCCAAGGATCTGAAGAGTATTTCCAAACCACTTCTCCAGAATTGGCGCCGTCTGTGGGAATACTCAAATACATCCATGGCAGGCGCGACTGAAGATCCTCCGGTAACCATTGACAAAACCGCACAGAGAGGTGACCTCATTCCAGCCAACTCGCTTGGACAACAAATCATCACAGCAAGACCAGCCTCAGACCTCTGCTCATCATCAAACCCAACGCAAAAGACAATACAGGCGACCATGGCGCAAGCTAGGCAAACCAAACAGAGGTTGGACAACATCATCGTTGAGAACGAACGCCTTCGTCGCGATCTGGCCTCGGAAATATCAAAACCCAAACGAACGGTGCGCCAGGCTTCTGACCGACCACCGAGGGCAAATGATCGACGATCCCGGGCCCTGCAGTAAGCAACTGACGGCGGCTATGCGACAACAGATCCCCCTGCGGAGTTGGCAAAGGACGAACGTCTTCACCAGTGCATCCGGAAGGATGTAGTCGAAACACCTGCCCCTCCGCAAGGTGTAATTCCGCTTGATACCGTCCACATGATATACAGCCTACCTGCAGCCCCGGCCATACACGCGATCCAATCACATTCAGGTCCACAACAGTAGCACACGCCAGCGAAGCGGCCCCGAGAATTGCCAAATATCACCTTTGATGATTCTTATCTGATCGGTGTATCACTCCCTCACATCGATCCGTTGGTTATTGAGCTGCGCGTCAACCGGTTCACGGTCGAACGCGTCCTCATTGACCAGGGTAGTACCTCGGAGGTTATGTATTATAAAACCTTCATCAAACTCGGATTCAACGAGTCAGACCTGACTCCGGCCCCTTGTCCACTATTCGGCTTCAACGCCACTCCAGAGTACCCATTGGGAAAAATCAGCCTACTTGTTCGAGCAGGTTCCAGAACGGTGGACGTGGAATTCCTGGTCGTCAAGCTGCCGTCGCCGTACAATCTCATCATGGGGCGATCATAGTTGCATACCTTGCAGGCCGTCCCAAGCACCTATCATCAACTGCTTCGTTTCCCAACAGAACACGGCATTGAGCCAATCTGCGGATCCCAGAAATCGGCACAAACTTGTTATCTCCTCGCCGCCAGAACGCCAAAGGAACTGCAAGTCAATTCCATCGAGGTGCCGAATCGGGAAATCCTGGATGACGTTGGGCGGAATCCAAATGAGAAAGCCACGGAAGATTTAGACCGAGTTGACATTGATGGTAGCCCAGACAAGTTCTTCATGATCGGCGCCTCTCTGAATCAGGCCGACAGGCAGCAGCTGATCTCTTTCTTGCTCAACAACCTTGACGCCTTTGCATGGACTCCGTACGAAATGCCGGGAATAGACCTGTCAGTTTTACAGCACCGTCTGAATGTCGACCCGAAATGTAAGCCGATCATACAGAAGGGCCGACGGTCAGCCACACTACCGCCATTGTCGAGGAGGTAGACAAACTGCTTGACGCCGGGGCAATTAGAGAAGTTTCTTAACCTACGTGGCTTTCCAATACAGTGGTGGTGAAGAAGAAAAATGGGACTTGGCGAGTATGCGTCGACTTCACGGATCTGAACAAAGCTTGCCCCAAAGACTGTTTTGCTCTCCCTAGAATCGACCAACTCGTCGATGAGACGGCACGTCACCAACGCATGAGCTTCCTCGATGCTTACAGAGGCTACCATCAAATCGCCATGCATCCAGATGACCAGGACAAAACTACCTTCCTCACCCCAAGAGGAACCTATTGCTACAAAGTTATGCCCTTTGGGATGAAGAATGCAAGGGCAACCTATCAAAGACTGGTCACTTCCATGTTCAAAGAGCAACTCGGCCACACTATGGAAGTATATATAGATGGTATGGTGGTCAAGTCCAAAGAAGAAAAGAATCATATAGCCGATCTAGAAAAGACATTTAGCATCTTACGCAAATACAGAATGAAACTGAACGCTTCCAAGTGTGCATTTGGAATCGGCTCTGGCAAATTCCTGGGTTACATCGTCAATCACCGAGGAATCGAAGCCAACCCGAGGCAGGTCACAACAATTTTGGAACTCGGCTCCCCCCGTTCGGTAAAAGAAGTCCAAAAGTTGATGGGGATGGCCGCTGCACTTAACAGATTCATCAGCCAGTCTACAGATCGCTGCCGACAATTCTTTCAAACATTACGGCAGGGTAAGGCTTTTGAATGGTCCGCCGAATGTAAAGCAGCCTTCAATGGGCTCAAGACCTACCTCCGTTCAGTACCTCTCTTGACAACACTCGCCGCTGGTGACCCCCTCATCCTATATCTGGCAGTTTCCGATAGGGCCATCAGCGCCGTACTGTTAAAAGAGGAGGAGGGTGAGCAACGGCCAGTGTATTATGTGAGCAAGGCAATGGTTGACGCCGAAACACGCTACCTTCCGCTGGAAAAAATTATCTTAGCCCTAGTCATGGCGACAAGAAAATTGATGCATTACTTCCAGGGACATAGCATTGGGATGCTAACAGATTATCCCCTCCGGTCGGTACTACGGAGTGCAGAAGCATCGGGATGTGTTTCAAAATGGGCTCTTGAACTCGGTCAATACGACATTCGGTTTTTACCTAAAACTGCAATCAAGGGGCAGGTGTTGGCTGACTTTGTTGCCGAATTTACCGGCGAGCTTGCCAACTTCAAACCTGATGTTTGACCAAAGGCCGAGGTTCTACCAAAGCCGAACTGGAGAATTTATGTTGGGGATATTTGGCAATTATACTGTGATGGATCTTCTAACCAAAGGGGCAGTGGCGCCGGAGTTGTAATCATGTCTCCAGACGGCGCAGTGATCAAACAGGCCGTCAAACTTGGCTTTGAAGCATCAAATAACGAAGCCGAATACGAAGCCTTTCTAGCCGGCCTGCGGAATGCGCACCTTCTCGGCGCTCGGCGTCTGCTAGTGTTTTGTGATTCAAAGTTGGTAATCAATCAGCTGAAGGGAGAGTATGCGGCAAGAAATGACCGTATGGCGGCCTACATGAAAACGGCCAATTCCTTGCTGGCAAAATTCGACCATCATGAACTGAACCAAATAACGCGCGATCAGAACACACACGCGGACGCCTTGGCATGCTTAGCCTCCGCCATCAATTCTGAAATCAAACAAACCATCGAAGTAGGTTTCATCCCGGAGCCGAGTATTGGCCCTTCGGAGGAAATCCATGTCAATGTCATAGAATCCACACCAAGCTGGATGGACCCCATTGCTGCATTCCTCTCTTCTGAACAACTCCCAGAGGACAAAAAAGAAGCACACAAGCTGCGAAATAAAGCCCTGTGATATTATCTGGATCCGCAAGGAGGACTTTACAAAAAGTCCCTCTCTGGTCCATATTTGGAATGTGTACACCTCGATAAAGTGGAAGAGCTTCTAACAGAGATACATGAGGGCAGTTGCGGTGCCCATTCCGGTGGACGCTCCCTGGCCCATCGAGCTATAACGCAGGGGTATTATTGGCCGACAATGAGGGCTGACGCGGAGAGTTATGTAAAAAAGTGCGAACAGTGCCAAAAGTTCTCCCCATTAACCCATCTGTCTGCCGAAGAGTTGAACTCTATCACCAGCCCCTAGCCGTTTGCTCAATGGGGACTTGATATCGTAGGACCATTGCCCAGGGCCCCGGGGAACAAACGACTCTTAATCGTCGCGACAGACTACTTCACAAAATGGGTCGAAGCGGAGGCTCTGACACATATACGAGATGCCGACATTAAACGCTTTGTATGGAGAAACATCATAACATGATTCGGCATTCCGAGAGCTCTGATCTCAGACAATGGCACCCAGTTTGATTGTGGCGTGTACCGAGAGTTATGCAGCAAATATGGCATTCGGCCTTACTTCTCGACACCGGCCTACCCACAAAGCAATGGTCAGGCCGAAGCCTCTAACAAATCCATCTTGGACGGCATTAAAAAGAGACTGGAAAAAGCTAAAGGCAAATGGGTAGAAGAATTGCCGAGTGTATTGTGGGCTCATCGTACTACGCCAAGGAGATCCACCGAGAAACGCCGTTTGCTCTATGCTTCGGAACCCAGGCAATCTTACCCCTGGAAATCGGACTCCCAACCCTGAAATCGCAAGTTTTTGACACGGGCCGAAACGACATGATGCTCGCCCTAGATCTGATTCTCATTGAAGAACGAAGAGACCGCGCCTTGGCATCCATGGCACGCTACCAGCAGCAGCTCGCCAAGTCGTACAATTAGCGAGTTCAGTTGCGCCGATACACGCCAGGCGAGCTTGTCCTAAAGAAGGTGCTTCCAGCCGACCGAAGACCGGCCGATGGAAAACTAGGTCCAAACTGGGACGACCCCTATCAAATTGAATCCATCACAGGAACAGGGGCATATCGGCTCTCAGACATGACAGGAAAAAGCCTGCCACGGCCCTGGAATTCTACACATTTGCGTAAATTCTATCATTGACCCGACTTGTGGGCTTGATACTTGTACGTGTTCCATTTTTGTAATACAAAGTTTCTCGTTTTCCCAAGCCTTGATTAATAAGGTCCGATTAAGCCTTCCAAGGCCAAAAAAAAAAAAAAAACAAAAAAACTCCAGATTCGGAGCGCCCTTCGTGGATATCACGATTGGCCAAAAAAAAGACTCCGAATTCGGAGTGCCCTTCGTGGATATCACGATTGGCCAAAAAAGACTCCGGATTCGAAGCGCCCTTCGTGGATATCACGATTGGCCAAAAAAAAAAAGACTCCGGATTCGTAGCGCCGTTCGTGGATATCACGATTGGCCAAAAAAGACTCCGGATTCGGAGCGCCCTTCGTGCATATCCCGACTGGCCTTTCTGAGGTTTGTAATCGAACCACTTGACTGGCTGAATAAGTATTCAATAAAAATCATCCGTAATTCACATCGGCCAATCCGCGTCCAAACATTTACGCCATACAACACAAAACTTGCCAAAAAGATGAAGTAATACGATTAATTAAACACACAACATGTCAAGACCAAATACAAACGTTGAAAAGAAAAGAAATTCTATTTATTCAGCGCAATGTCTATTCAACCGGCACCTTCATTGTCGCTCCTCTCAATTTCGAAGTCGGGATAAGGAAAGTGATGGCGATGATACAGGGGCAAGGCCGAATCAATTCCTGCGGCTTTGAGGGATTCCTCGTTCTGAAGGGCCTTGATCTAGCCGTGCTTGAATCCACGATTTTCACACCGACAGACCTCCTCGGCAAGGTCTTGTTTGGTCTTCTCTATCCCGAACTTCAGGCCATCCTGAAATCCCTTTTCATAACCCGAGGTCTGTTGGGTTCCTCTCCCCGCACCAACCAATTTAGATTGATCGGTAGCAACCGACGCGCTCGCTCGAACATTCTTCAGTTCCCGAAGCTCACGCTCAACCTTTTCCGCGCGAACCTCCAAACTGCGATTCCTTTCATTCTTTCTCTCGCTCTCGCATCTCGCTTCTCGCAGACGCATACCGACTTCGTAGGCAGTATATAGTCCTTTCACGGCCCCGTGGATGCTGTCTCGAAATACTTCGAAATCTCGACGTCCGACCATCGATTGTTGGACTTCCGGCGGAAATATCTGTCGAGCGAACTCAACTGCCACATCTGGGTCTTTGATGATAGAGTCAGCCTCCGTCATTGGTCTATTCCTCATAGAAACCGCAAAACTTAACAGCCGTGGCGTCGCTTCAGGCTCGATTCTAGTTTGCCTATCTTTTCGGGGCGATCTGCTTCGATGACTAAGGGACTGCTGTGTTACCCGATCCTTGGAAGTTCTTCTTCCCGGACGCGTAGGCTCACTTTTGCGACTCATTGCGACGTCTGATTCAGTCAATCTTCGTCCCTCCTCAATTCCCTGAATATATAGTAGGGCCTCTGGCGTGCATCCGCTCCATTTATCCTTCAATATTTGCAGCCTTCTCGAGGCAGCGTTAGCAATCTCAAACGTCAATAGTCGGATGCCAACCGTCCAGCGCGCGAGTCAGGCCCATTCGGCTTTCCAAGATCGCGCCCTGACTAAGGCAAGGGCAGATTTCTTAATCTTATCGGCCGAGTTTTCAAGTGCAAACAGCCGACCAGTCTGTGCCTTTGCCAGCCCGTGAGTCAGGCCCATTCGGCTTCCCAAGCTCGCGCCCTGACCAAGGCAAGGGCAGATTGCTTAATCTTATCGGCTGAGTTTTCAAGTGCAAACGGCCGACCAGTCTGTGCCTTTGCCAGCCCGTGAGTCAGGCCCATTCAGCTTCCCAAGATCGCGCCCTGACCAAGGCAAGGGTAGATTTCTTAATCTTATCGGCCGAGTTTTCAAGTGCAAACGGCTGACCAGTCTGTGCCTTTGCCAGCCCGTGAGTCAGGCCCATTCGGCTTCCTAAGATCGCGCCCTGACCAAGGCAAGGGAAGATTTCTTAATCTTATCGGCCGAGTTTTCAAGTGCAAACGGCCGACCAGTCTGTGCCTTTGCCAGCCCGCAAGTCAGGTCCATTCGGCTTCCCAAGGCCCATTCGGCTTCCCAAGCTCGCGCCCTGACCAAGGGCAGATTGCTTAATCTTATCAGCTGAGTTTTCAAGTGCAAACGGCCGACCAGTCTGTGCCTTTGCCAGCCCGAGAGTCAAGCCCATTTGGCTTCCCAAGATCGCGCCCTGACCAAGGCAAGGGCAGATTTCTTAATCTTATCAGCCGAGTTTGCAAGTGCAAATGGCCGACCAGTCTGTGCCTTTGCCAGCCTGCGAGTCAGGCCCATTCGGCTTCCCAAGCTCGTGCCCTGACCAAGGCAAGGGCAGATTGCTTAATCTTATCGGCCGAGTTTTCAAGTGCAAACGGCCGACCAGTCTGTGCCTTTGCCAGCCCGCGAGTCAGGCCCATTCGGCTTCCCAAGATCGCGCCCTGACCAAGGCAAGGGCAGATTTCTTAATCTTATCGGCCGAGTTTTCAAGTGCAAACGGCCGACCAGTCTGTGCCTTTGCCAGCCCGCGAGTCAGGCCCATTCGGCTTCCCAAGCTCGCGCCCTGGCTAAGGCAAGGGCAGGTTTATTAAGCAAGCCAATTTATTAAGCAAGCCAAAAACAAAACAAAATATATAAATAGCATTCAACATTTATTAAGCACAACTCGCGTTTTATATATATACTCATGACTGTAGCAACAGATGAAAAACACTAAATTAAAAACTGTAAAAGTACATTTGACAAATTAAAAACTTAAAAAACTTTCAGTTAGCCGGATCAGCCATCAGAGTCAGACTCCAATGGCTCAACATCCACTTGCTCATATGGTATCGGCATATTCAACAAAGCGTTAGCAGCAGCAAGGGCTTTGAGTCAGCCATGTCTGAATCCCCGATTTTCAAACTTGGGGACCTGGTCAACGTACTCGGCAAGCCCATCATTCTTCTCGGCCTCGAACACTTTGGAAGACTCCGAGTCGGCCGCTTCCTTCGCCGCCTTAATTTCAGCCAACTCAGCCTCCAGTCTGGAGATCGCCTGCTGGGCCAATTTGAGCGCATCTTCACTCACATCCGCCTTCTTCTCGGCATCCGATCTTAACTGATCCGAGCTACGAGCCCTCTCCATCTCGGCGTCGGCCCTTGAGGCTTCCTAATTCGCCCTCAAAGCCTCGACCTCGGCCCTTCTCCTCTGGCCCTCAGCTTCCTCGCGTAGACGGCCAATCTGTTTGACGGCGTCACGATGGCGACGGCCCAAATCGGCTATCCATCCGACGGTCTGCAAAACAAGCATTTAGAACCTTAACTCCAACAGTATTCGGATTAAGTAAAGCTAAGTTCGACTATATACCAAAAGCGCCGATTGAGCGGCTAGTGCTGTCGCATTCAGATCTGTTTCCACCCGGAAAGCCTCCTTGTCAGATGGCAACGACATGGACGTGGCCAAGCTGAATGCGACTTCTAGATCTTTGAGCGCCGATGCATCAGAAGAAATCGGTACGTTTCTTACCGTCGACTGAATCACAAAAGGAACGACCGCGTCCGATCTCTCTAATCGAGGACGCTTGCCGTCGTGTTCCTCGCAGCTGGCCTCAAACTCGGCAGGGCGTTTCTCTGCCTCAACCTCTTGACCGGCCTGCTCGATCACAGAAGATTCGGCATTCCGATTTGCTGTCATTTCCACCTCAACGCGCATGGACTCTAATCCGCTAGCAGGCAGGGAGGATTGAGGGTCGGTGGCGGGCGGTATTTCGGACGGCAGGGCCTCCGCTCTTCGCCTCGCAGCCAACCTTTCCGCGTTCGCTTTCCTGGCAAGTTGTGTCAGGCTTAATCCTGCCATGTCTTTGTGGTCTACGGCGGGAATATTCTCCAAACTGTGAACAACGCCGTCAAGTGAGAGATCCCCTCGGCCAGAAGTGGATGGGGGATCGGCCGAATTCAATACCTCGTCAGATTCGGCCTCAGACTGATCTGATTCGCTAACATCAGCTACGTTCCACTCTGAATCGGACCCTTCAAAACCAACCTGCCTCAAGTTTTTGAAGTCAGACAAAATAAGAGCGATAAGAGAATCTTCGCCCTCCGGAACAGGGATATTTTCCACCGCCGAGAAGGTCGTATATGTCGGCTCGTAACGAAGCAGGATATGCGCCGACCTCCTTTGTTTCTGAAGACTTCGACGGTCGAAATATTTGAGCGCGACTTCTATATCCAAAAGAATGGCGCCGTCGGTCGAAGGCAGAACTTTCTTCAAAACGCTCCCTGCAGAAGACAAGCCGTCACATTTCAAAGAAGGGGCTTCAAAAAAAAAAAAAAAAAAAAAGAGCGCGAAGGCAATCAGACACCTGGCTCGCCCCTCCGTCTAGGAATTGGGTCGGTGTGATCCTCCCCTTCGCCAAATTCCCAGTTACCCTGGACGACGACCATAACGTCATCAACTCATTTTCCAGAACTGGAAGGCATCGTAACCAACTGATGGTCGACATCCTTGGCCCTAAGGAAGAAACGCCCGTGCCGACCAGAAGACTTAGCCAAGGCATAACAGTGCCGGATGGTTGGAATGCCAAGGTTAATTCTTAGGCGACGGTTGAGCGCTAGAATCCCCATTACGATTCTAAAGAAATTCACATTAGGCTGGGAATGGATTAAACCCCAGTAGCGAAGAACAGCCCTAAGAAACGGGTGAAGGGGGAAACAGACTCCACCCTCTGCAATTGACAAAAGGGGAAAGACAATCGTGGTTTCGTCCTCCCTCTCCATATCAAGAGTGCCGTCTGCCACAAGCGACAGACGGACATCATCAGGAATGAAGAAATGGCGTTTAAAGCCAGCGATTCGATCTGACGAGAGGAGGTCTTTCAAATGTTTCGCCATGACTTAAGTTAGTAAGAATATGCCAAGGAAGGAACAATCCAGAAAAAGTCTTCAAAGCAAAGGAGGAGAGAACTTACAAAGGACGAAGGGGATATCGGAAAACAGAGTTGCGGGGAATATCCAAAAGGCAAACCAGTGAAGAGCGTGACGTGATGCATGAAAGGGTGTCAAAATTTTAAATCGCAATAAATAACCATATGTGCGAAGGGAAAAAGTCGACACGACAACCGAAAGAAGTGCGTTTAGATATCCGCATAACGATGAGGCCAGCCGCCAAATTTTGGCTCTGCCCTTTCGAAATTCAAAACCAAGCACTCCAGCTAACTGTCATCAGTGAAGTGCTTGGGGGGCAATTGTGGGAGCCGAATAAATAGAAGAGTCGGGAGAAGCGTACCCCAGAAACTGGATACCATTCGGCTTCGTATTGCGTAACTAGGGCGCCGAATACATTTACAAAGCCGAATAGATGAGGGTCAGTAGATCCGAATAAATGTACGGTGAATAGGATAAGAGTAGGCTCAAGCCCCGAGGCCCAAAAAAGTGAGTATAAATATAAGAACCGCAAATCCAGAAAGGTATGTAAGAATCATTTCACTTAACTTAAAGAGAGAGTTATCTTGAGTGTCTGAACTAACTTGTCCGTCGGAGTGCTAATCCCGGCACCCCCGACAGGAGTTTTCCTCTTTTCAGGTGACTAGCTGAGGATCACCAGCGCCTCCTAGGATCTGAAGAGTATTTCCAAACCACTTCTCCACAGTGTTTTACTAGGTGTTGTAGTGCAAAAGTGTGAAGAAAATACACTTTAAAGCACTATTGAGCACAATATAGAGAGAGAGAGTGAGGATTCTAGAGAGAGAGATATTTTTAGCTCTCAAATTTTTAGAACCCTTTGGAAGGGGGGAGGCACCTCCCCTTATATAGAGCAATGCAAACACAAGCTTGCTTGACAAGCTTAAACTTGCCCTCAGTGGTGGCCGGCAGTGCCTCATTGATGGCCGGCAGGCCTCATCAATGGCCGGGAAGCACAAATTGATGGCCGGCAGGCCACCTAGAATACCACAAAGAAAAGACCAACACATGGTCCAAAAAATGAGACAGAATGGAAATAGGGTTTAGAAGGATCAAACCTGGAGTATTTCGTTGTGAAAGTCGAACACTCGATGAGAAATCAACCTTGTTGCTGGATGTGCCTGCAAGCACATCCAAGTCTTGAGGACGATCAAAAATGGGGTGTCTACACTCACATGTTAGGCTATCTACTCATGCAAACAAGACACAAGGAGGGGAGGCCAACCCCTCCTATTTTGGACCTCAAAACATGGTTTTTGTCACTAAAAAATCTCTGAGTTTCAGTGGTAAAAAGGCCCAAAAAGCTGGTTTGAAAGGTGATGAAAGATGGCACAAAAAGCTTTACAAGCCAAAGAGCCAAAAGGGGGGACAACCCCCTAACTCACAAAGGCTCAAACCACCATTTTTAGGACTGAAAAACAGAACTTTTTACATGCCAAAACCATCCTTGAAATGGTGGAAAAAGATGGCAAAACAAGTGTTTAAAACAAGCTTAAAGGGAGAGAGTTATACCTCTTGAAGCCAAGCACACTTTTAGGCAACAAAACCAAGCAAAAACCACCTTAAGAAGTTCCAAGAGAGCCTCAAGCAACCTCAGCCCAAAGATCAACAACTCTTGTTAAGGGTTGATAGGTTAAAGATTGATGTATGCAAGCTTTTAAGCACAAAAGCTTTAGAGAGAAAGAAATCTAGAGAGAGGATTGTCGAGAGAGAGGCTCCCAAACTTCTTCCTAAATTGTTTCTAATCTTGAAAACCATAGAGAAGGCTCTCTATATATAGAAGAATGCAAGCCTTGGTAAAAAATATCCCAAAAGGGACAGCTGTAACAGCTGGAACAAAAATATCTGCAGAAAACTGTCTTTTTGCATCAATGGCCGGCACTGCTATCATTGATGGCCGACACTTCATCATCCATGGCCGGAAAGGGTCACTCTTGGATGGCAGGGGGTCAGCATAGGCCATTCATGGCCGGCACATGGCTAGAAAATCCCATTTATGGGCAGCATCCTCTACCTCTGGTTGGCTAGAAAAATCTGCTTTTTGGGCCCGACTTCAACCAGACATAACTCCTTTATCTGGACTCCTTTGTAGGTCATTCTTGAGCCTAAATTGAAGCCCTGGAAGTCTTCATTCCAATGGTGGAAGCCTCACATCAAAATTCCAACTGTGAAAAAAGTTATGCCTCTTTTAGTGAAGAGTACTCAGTTTTGATCCTACCTGGATCCATGTCAAACTTCTTCTCCAACTTGTTTTCTTCTCTCCTCTCTCATTTTCTTCAACCCCAAACCCTAAGCAAGGTGTTTTGAAAGATTTTTCAAAGAGTTCACCTTTCTTCCATTCATTTCTACTTTGTCCTTGCTCGATTTACCGAAAAGCGCAACATTTAACGAAATGCGAGCCTCGGAACATCGTAAGAACTCTTTTTCAAAAATGTTTTGAAAGAGAGGGTTTTAAGGTCTAAAATCATTAGTCAAAATAGTTTTATTCCAAAAATGGGGTGTAAGGTTAGGATTTGACACTCTCATTACCGAAGAAATTGAACCTTTGCATAGCATAGCCTGCACTATCGAATGATCTAATCAGTGATGCCCAAGTCTTAAGGACGGTAAAAAATGGGGTGTCTACACGGTACCGCATCGACGCCTGGGTGCGGTGAAAAATAGGCAAAGATTTCTGCATTTTTGTGGACGAGCGTGGATAAAAATGTTAGTCCAAGGCTATAGGCTTAGGGTAGCCACATGGAATGTAGGAACTTTAACTGGTAAGACTATGGAATTAGTAGATGTCATGATTAGGAGAAGAGTTAGTATAGCTTGCTTGCAAGAAACTAAGTAGACAGGTAAGAAAGCTAGGAAAATAAAGGATACTAGTTTTAAACTATATTATAATGGCAATGATAGACACATGAATGTGGTAGGAATAATAGTTGCTAAGGGTTTTGTAGAAAATGCAGTTGCGATCATTAGGAAATATGATAGGATTATGTTAGTTAAACTAGTTAATGGAGGGAATATAGTGAACGTTATTAGTTCATACGCCCCCCCCCCAAGTAGGATTAGATGATCAAATTAAGAGAGATTTTTGGGACCAAATGGATGAGATTTACAGGAGATACTTGTATGACAGAACCTAATTATAGGTGGAGATTTCAATGGCTATGTAGGAATAGATAAACTAAGTTATGAAAGGGTGAATGGTGGGTATGATTTTGGTGATAGAAATGAGGTTGGAGAGAGTGTTGTAGATTTTGCGTTGGCTTCTGACCTGGTGGTCAACAATACTATGTATAAGAAGAGAGAGGAGCATTTGATAACCTTTAAGAGTGTGTCAATTAGGAGTCAAATAGATTACTTTCTAGTAAGAAAAGTGCGCTGTCTAAAATGCAACGACTGTAAGACGATTTCTAGAGAGGGCCTGACATCTCAACATAGGATTTTGCTACTAGATTCATGTTTTAAAAGACAATACCAAACTAGGAAGGATAGTGGTCATTGTAGGACGAGATGGTGGGACCTAAAAGAGGATAAACTAGAAATATTTAAGAATAGAATGGATAAATAAGGTACTTAAGACTTGGAAGATGATGCTAACACTATGTGAAATTCGATAACCAATTGTATAAGGAGAATCTCAAGGGAAATACATGGAGAGCTGAAAGAAAATAGACCCAACTCTAAGGAAACTTGGTGGTGGAGGGAGGAGGTTCAAGTGGTAGTAAAGTTTGAAAAAAAAGTGTTTTAAAAAGTGGTAGAAGGAAATAACTAAGGAAAACCTTAAGAGCTACAGATTGGCTAGTAAGGAGGTCAAAAAAGCAGTGAGAGAGGCTAAGTTGAAAGCCTATGATGACTTATATACTAGACTAGATAGTAAGAAGGGAGAGAAGAGAATATACAAACTTGCTAAGATGAGAGAGAGAGAGAGAGAGAGAGAGAGAGAGAGGAAATTTTAATTAGGTTAAGTGCATCAAGAGTGAGGACTCTAAGATGTTGGTGAAGGATGAAAAGATTAAGAAGAGGTAGAAAAACTATTTTAAGCGGTTGTTAAATGAGGAACATGGAGGAAGGCTAAAAGGGGAGGAAGTAGCTAGTAATAAGGAAAACCAAGACTATAGGTTCTATTGCAGGATTAGGAACTTTGAAGTGGAGATTGCACTTAAGAAGATGAAATTGAATAAGGCTTTAAGACCCAATGATATCCATATTGAAGCTTGGAAATGTTTGGATAAGAAGGGGTTTGCTTAGTTGACTAGGTTATTTAGCAAGATTTTGTTGACTAGGATAATGCCAAAGGAGTGGACAAAAAGTATTTTAGTGCCAATCTATAAGAATAAAGAAGATATCCAGAATTCCAACAACTATAGAGAAATCAAGTTAATGTATCGTATAATGAAAGTATAGGAGAGAGTGATGGAACGTTAATTGTGAGATATAACAGAGGTGTCAAAGAATTAATTTGGAGTTATACCTGATAAGTTAACAATGAAAGCGATCTATCTTATGCGGAGAGTAATAGAAAAGTATAGAGAAAAGAATAGAGACATTTATATGGTTTTTATCAATCTTGAGAAAGCATGTGATAGAGTGGCTTAGGATATAATCTAGTGGGTGTTAGAGAAGAAATGTGTGAGAAAATGTTATGTTGATGTGATTAAGGACATGTATGAAGGTGTGATGATTACTATTAGATTGCCTACTGAGGAGACAGGTGAATTTCCAATTACTGTGAGGTTATATCAAGGATCAACCTTAAATCTTTATCTTTTTGCTTTAGTTATGGATGAATTGAAGAGAAATAATCAGGATGATGCACCATGGTGTATGCTTTTTGCAGATGATATTGTGTTCGTGGATGAGACTAGAGAATGAGTTAACACTAAATTGGAGACTTGGAGAGAAACACTTGAATCTAAAGGATTTAGGATAAGCAGAACTACGATAGAGTACATAGAGTGTAATTTTAGTAATAGTAACAATGGAACTAGAAGAGAAGTGAAGATTGAGAACCAAGAACTAACTGAGAGTGAACATTTTCTTTATTTAGGATTGATTATCACAACAGTTGAGAAGTTTTGAGTGGATGTGGTCCATAGAATTAAGGCGGGGTGGCTTGAGTTGAGGAATGCGTTTGGGGTACTGTGTGATAAATGAGTATCCACTAGACTAAAAGGAAAGTTCAATAGAACAACTATTAGACTAGTGATATTGTATAGGACAGAATGTTTGGTAACTAAGAAACATGTAGATAACATAAGTGTTGTTGAGATGAGGATGCTAAATGCAGTGGTCCGGGGTCTGGAGCGGATCCATTCATTTTCTTTTTGATTGGGACACCCCGAGTGGGGTGGGCTTTCTGAGCAGTTTGGGCCTTAGGAGTGCCTTGGGCTAGCTGCAGGGTAGCAGCCTAGTAATTTGGTGTTGGGCTGGTCACAAGTGCCCGCGATCAGCATGGTCGCGCTCGCAATGGGCATGGTTAGAGGTTGCGCCTGCGAGTGGGCCACGACTTGGCTGCGACCAAAATTGGGGTTTAGGTATGTGTATGGGGGTTGAGTGCGTTGCCCATGGTGTGGGCCGCGATGTTAGGCCATGAATAGGAGGGTTGCCCCCGCGCCGACAATAAGGAGGTCGGGCCTGCAACTTGTTTAGGTGGCTCATCCATGCCCACGAAGGTTTGGACCGCGGGAACAATGAGACGACTATATAAGTCCATAGTGCGCTGAAAAAGTCACTTTTCTATTTTCTCTCTCTCTCTCTCTCTCTCTCTCTCTCTCTCTTTCCTCTCTTCTCTTCCTCTTTCCACCATTTTTGAGTTTTTTGGACCTAAAAGCTTGGGTTTCATCTATCTCCACCCATTTTCTAGCCCTAGTCCAATAGACCAAAACGTATAGGGTAACGAGGCCTTCATTTAATCTGAGTGGATCTTGTTTTCGCTGCCGTGGATTTTTTGGCTTTTCTCCTCTTCGTTTCAAGAGGTAGGGATTTCTTGCTCCTTTTCGATACTTCGTCTATAGATAGACATGTGGTAGATTTTATTACATAAAAATCACATCTATTACGGATCTTTTGAAAATCATGAAAGGGATCTAGGGTTTGATCATTTGGGGGTTCAAATTGTTAAATTGGTTATTGTTTAATTAATTGAGGAGTGGTTTAACATGTTTATGTTGAGAGGGAGAAAAAAATCCTAATTTTAATATTATGGATTTAGTGAATTAAAAAGGGATAAAGTTGATTTATGGTTATGTTTTGTTTAAATATGGTCTGTGGAAATATGTTAATAACTAAAAGAGAGAATTAACCATGGTATTGGAATTATTTTAGATTAATCATGTTAAGTTGAGTTGGGTTATGGCTTTGATATCCATGGATTCAATTTTTGTGACATGAAGAGAATAAATTTGAATAAAGATTAGAGTATGTTAACTTGGAAAATAAGGGAATTGATTTTTGAAAAGAAAAGAAATGATTACACTTTGTAAATTTAGAAATGAACTTGAGGTTGGATTATGAACGTTTTGTTTTCTTTCTATTGTTGTGGATTGGACCTAAGGTCTCATAAAAAAATTGGATTATTGTATTATGTGTGTTAAATACATATGGTTAGAGGTTTTGTCCTTGGTTATCGGTGGAGGAGGACACAATTGTGTTGAATAGATTAGGTGTATGTATTACACATGTATTATTTGTGCATGTAAGATGCTGTGATGGTTGGTAATGAATACTACGCTGATAATGAGAGGTACCATTACCTTCCAACTAACACCTAGAGCATTGGTTGCGCTCCGAATGAGAGGTACCAGTACCTTCCAGCTAGCGCCTGGAGAACTTGGCAGAGGTACCATTACCTTCCAGCCAGTGTTTGGTAAATTGGCATTTCGTTATGGAAAGGGGTATCCTTGGCTTACCGTGCTTAAGGCAGGTAGAGTAGAGCTTGTTTAGCATTATTGTCTCAGTGTAACTCTATATGTCATGTCTTATGATGATTATGGTTCAAGAAGGTTGAGTTGTCTATTATGTTGAGTAGATGGTTGTTGGATGCACCTCGTGTTTGTCTTTTGTGTTAGATGCATTAATGTATATTTGGATGTGTTAAAGAGTGGCTAAAGAATTTTCTTACCATAAATTAGTTATTGAAAGTATCTCTTTAACTTTGGGCTTAAGGCCGAGAATGTAATGAACGTGTGGAGACGGACGTAGGTTATGTATTGAGTTGCAAATAATGTGAAGAAATCAGGTCTTGTGAACATGTTTCAAAAACAAAACGTTTGTTACATGATATTTTGTTAAAGATGGAAAACAAGAAGCAAATGTGAACCGTCTTTATTGTTGAATAAATTGGATGATTTTGGAAAAAGTATTTACATGAGTATACTTTGGTTATAAACCGTCACATTATTTATGTAGTATGAGATGAAGCATTCATGATCATAGGTATCTGTAAGTTGTTATTGTTTAGGATCATGTTGGGATCCCTACTGGTCTTTATGTTCATCCCACATTGTTAATCCTTTTTACGGTGAATGTTGAGAAGTGTTTCAAGATCGAGGATCTTCTTTATTTGTTGGCCACGGGGCCTTTTGTATTTGTTGGCCATAGTTGTATAAAGGGTTGAACCCTTCTTTCTATATGTAATGATGTAAGCTTGAGGGCAACTTGTTTAATTGTATCTCATGTTGCATTCATTATGTAATCGAATAAGTGAATCTACATTTATTTATCCTTGTTAATGTACAGAACTTCAATATCAGAGCGAGTTTGGTTTGAATACTTTGGGCTCGTGGGAAGTGGTTTATACCACATGGGTTTGCTATGCTTGGTAAATACGTTGGATATAGATGGTATATGTGTTAGGACCTTATGTGCTGCATTTATGTGAGCATGGGGTCAAGTTTCCTAGATAATGCTTGTCACCGGTGAACTTACTTTGAGGTTCTGTTGGAAACACGCCTGATCAACATGGTTTCTGATAGGAATTCCTTTGGGAGCTCCGGGGTGAGTAGTTATCTTGTGGATTTTATTCGAATAATTGTCTATATGTAATAGAATTATGTGTTTCAGGGCTAGGTATATCTTCTAACTTAGTGGTGGTAGGCGTGTGCCTCGGGGAAGATTGTTGTGTTGTGCACTAAGTTTGGTTTTATCTATGGGTTTTATAGAATGTCTATAGGGGTGAATAGAGGACGAATCGAGAGTAGGAGTGCTGGTAGGGGCACAACAGTACCTGTAGCACTTGTCGTTATAGCATCGACTATCGACGAGGAAGTTGAACCCGAGATTGTAAGAGCGGTGCAAGAGGCTCTAGCTCACACTAAGAGGGACAATGTGCGTACCCTCAAACTTACTAAAGAGTTTCTTCGCTCCAATCCACCGGAGTTTTGGGGGGAGGCTAAACCACTGGAGGCGGAGGATTAGTTCGAACAGATTACCAAGACTCTTGATATGCTTAGTGTCGAAGATGAGGGGTTGAGGTGAATTTTCAATTGAAGGAAGATGCAAATTATTGGTGGAAATATGCTAAGGACACCATAGGTAATACGTGGGTTGCATTTACTGAGGCCTTCTTGGCCAAGTACTTCCCTTCCTTCTGTTCGGGAAAGGTTAAGGGAACAGTTTGTCAAGTTGCGCTAGGATGCTATTCCTTTGGCACAGTTTGAGATGTTGTTTACTAGTTTGTTGAGGTTTGCTCCAGAGTTGGTGGCAATAGAGGAGCATCATTGTTATGAGTTTGAGAAGCGATTACGTAATGATTTCCGGGAAAAGGTAGTTAGATCCTTGTGGTAGAATTATTATGCTCTAGTTAAGGCAGCGGCCCATGTGGAGGCCATGGTTATGTGTGTTGGTCAGGTTAGGGAGAAGGCTACTTCGGCAATTCCTACAATTTATAAGCACTCTAGGCTCAGTAAGAGGTGGAGGTGAGCGCATGTTCACTCTTAGGCTCAGTCCTTGTCTTCATCGGGGGTTTCAAACTCGTCCGTTGGGAGGCCTAGTGAGATTCAGGCTCCAAGCCAGTCTTAGAGTAGAGAGTCCGCTGCTTGTTTTGATTGTGGTCAGCTGGGCCATGTTAGACATTTATGCCCTTTGCGTGTGAATTCTTCGGGTGTTTTAGAACCTAGTTGGACTTAGTCCCATCAGTCTAGTCGGAGGCTGTATCGGTACTAGACGCGAACAGGCTAGGCTTCGAGAGTTTCGCGAGGGTCGACTTTTAAGCTAGCACAGTAATATCACCCTTGAGAGGGATTTTTGTTTTAAAGACCGATGATATAATATGTGAACCATTTTGTTATTGATCGGTGTACTGTGGGATGTTGAGACACCGTGATTATGTGTTGTATGTGTATATATATTGTTGTTTGTTTACCCTCATATGTTGGGGGCACGCAGTGAATCTCAAACTCTCTTTTATATATATGTAATGAGAAGTCGTTAATGGGATTGATGATCCTAGAATTGTTATATACCTGATGTTGCATTATGAGATGTTATGTGATGGCCTTTGAGCCTTGTTTTGTTTGGAAGTTGTTTGTTGAGAATGAGAAATCCATGGGATTATTGTGGTTGGTGTGGTGGTATCATAAAGGCCAAATTATAAGACTTTCAATGTGTTGAGTCTAAGGGAATGTGAGACTTTAGAGTTTTGTGAAATTGGTGAAGTTATGTGAGAATGTTTGAAGGAGTGTGAGATTCATATCCCAGCGTAGTGAGATTGGTACTTGCGTGTGTGTTACTTAGTCTTTTGAGTTGTTGGTTTGTGAGTTTGTTGTGGTCCTATTGATTGTGAATAGGGACAGTGTTGTGTCGTGGTTAGTTATGAATTGGTATTTATGTGTGTGTGAAATGAGTTTGTGGTATTATTAGATATTGGGTGGAGTTTTGAACGAGAGAAGAATTTCGTGGATATATACAAAAAAAATACTTCCTAGAATGATGAATGGTTTGTGTTCTCAAGTAACAAGTGTAGCATTGGTGAGGATTGTCTTGTATGGCTGGGATCATATGATCACCGTTGACTTTATCAATCGTATATTGGGATATAAGGAGGTGTTTGCCATATAGGCATATGAGTGGTGATTCCTTTGGGAGCGATAATGGTGCAGTATATTTTGAGGAATCTGATGAGATTCTAGAATGTGTGGAACAGTGTGTGGAGCCCATCTCGGAGTAAATGGGATGAGAGAAACATGTAGATGTTTGAGTGCTAGAGGCAGAGTTTCGTGAGTAGTTAGTCGGTTGGTTGGTATCAAGGTGGAGTGACAAATAGTCACTTTAGAATGGTTTGGTTGTAAGTTGTGAGGTTTGGCTTTGAGAAGTCCAGCGTGGACTCAAGTGTGTATGTTGTTAGTGTGAATTCGTGAAATCCCTCAAGTTGGAATGAAGCATTAAAATCTAGATCGTTGCAAGCGCATTTGTGTCAAGGTGTATCTTTGATTATCTGTGTTGATGTTCATGATGGTTAGAAAATTTTAACTTTTGGGAAGCCATGTGTGCTGTATGATCTCTCGTAGCACCATCATTGTTTCTATTCATTATTAGTATGGAAATGTGGTAAAGATGTTGGGATATCACCAGTTGTGTGATGGAAGTTGTTGGGTGATGGTTGGGATTTACCGAATGTTTGTTGAGGCAAATGAATTGGAAAGCGATTATTGGTTTTTGTAACCTCTCATGGCATCTTATTTCAACTGAAAACCTTGGGGTTAAAATTTTACGGTTTGTTTCAGAAAAAAAAAAAATGTTTGCAAAACAATTGGTTTTACACAGAGTTTATGACATAAATCTTTTGTTGGAAAATGGTGTGAGTTAAGGCAAATTTTGAGACAATGTGTAAGTGGGAAAATAGTTTTTCTTTTAAGATAATATGAAAACTCGCATTTTAACAAGTTTATGTGACCGTTTCTTTACCTCGTCTAGATGATAATTTATGTTAGTAATGATATTGGTTATGACAGAATGAAATTGCAAGATTGTGAAATTTTGTGCCTTATTTTGTTGATAGCACATTTGTTATTTCTATTAGTTGGTATTATGGAAATGTTACGTTGAATGTTAGTTGTGGCATCACCATATGAGTGATGGGCATTGTTGGGTGATGGTAGAGACTCACCGATTGTTATATTGGAACAAAATTGGAAAATGTTTTTTTTTTTTTTTCCCCTCGTATTATGGCCTCGGATGGCTTTGTTTAGCACAAGTGTTGTGAAATTTATTTAAATTGTAATGGAGAATCTCACAAAATAATTTTGTGCAAGTTAATAGTAGATGATTGCATGTTTGGATCAACACTTTGTTTTGGAAAATATTTACAAAATTTTGAGTTTTATATGGAGAAAGCGGTAGGCGTATTTTGGAAGTGGGCAGTACAAATTTGAGTCTCTTTTGAGAGATATTTTATGTACAAGGGAATGATTTTCAGAGAGTTAAGAAATAAAGGATTTTTTTTTTAAACAAAAAAAAATAATAATTATGTTATTATTGGTTTTTACATGGGATGATGAATGTTGTGTAGTGACTTAACTTGAATTGCTAATTGTGAATTGAGCTTTGGATTAAGTTATGTTGTACTATTATTGGGGCTTATTATGCCGGGGTGTGGTCCCTTGATAATATTTCATTATGAGTTATTTTCCTTCTATGCAAGTTAACTGAGAATCTCTGTGGTGAGAGTTTTCTTTTATGTTCGAGTGTTGAGCACTTAGGGGTGTTTGGGCGTGTGGTGGCGGTTTTGATGCGGTTGTTGTTGTCATTGTTCATATCTCACAGACCCAACAAGTTATGTGGGCCGAAGAGACATCTGTGATCCTTCTTGCATTCTTGTTTATTTAGGTGTCTTTGGGGGCCCGAGTTGTTGTATTGAGAACCGAGAATCTATCCCAAGATTGGAGCTAGCCTTGGGGTGGGTGGTTGTATTTCCTTGTGATTGTTGCCTTTTATTGAGGCGGTGTTTAATTTCGGGGACAAAATTTCCTAAGTGGGGTAGGTTGTAGTGGACCGGGTCTGGAGCGAACCCATTCCTTTTCTTTTGATTAGGACACAGGGTTGTCCCGAGTGGTGTGGGCTTTCTAAGTAGTTTAGGCCTTGGGAGTGCCTTAGGCTAGTTACTGGACAACAACCTAGTAATCTGGTGTTGGGCTAGTAGTGCTTGTGACCAACATGGTCGCGCCAGCGATGGGCATGGTTGGAGGTCTCGCATGCAAGTGGGTCGCGACTAGGCCGTGCATGGGTGTTGAACGCGTTGCCCGCGGTGTGGGCCATGGTGTTAGGCTGCGGATAAGAGGGTTGCGCCCGTGATGAAGATGGTCACACTCACGACCTATTTAGGTGGCTTGTCTGTGCCCATGAAGGTTTGGACCACGGCCACGATGAGACAACTATATAAGTCTGTAGTATGTTGAACAAGTCACTTTTCTACTTTTCTCTCTCTCTTCTTTTCCTCTTTCCGTCATTTTTGAGTTTCTTAGACCTAAAAGCTTGGGTTTCATCTAGCTACACCCATTTTCTACCCCTAATCCAATAAACCAAAACGTAGAGGGTGACGAGGCCTTCATTTTAATTTGAGCGGATCTTATTTTCGTTGCTGTGGATTTTTCGGCTTTTCTCCTCTTTGCTTCAAGAGGTAGGGATTTCTTGCTCCTTTTCAATACTTCGTCTATAGATAGACATGTGGTAGATTTTATTGCATAAAAATCACATCTATTGTGGATCTTTTGAAATCATGAAAGGGGATCTAGGGTTTGATCATTTGGGGGTTCAAATTGTTAAATTGGTTGTTGTTTGATTAATTGGGGAGTGGTTTAGAAAAAGTCCTAAAACTAAACTGAATAATACTTCAATTCAAAACTAAACCGAATAATACTTGCATTCTCTCTCGCTCTCTCTCAGTCCTTCTCTCTCTCCCTCAGCTCCCTCTTTGTTTCTAGCATATTTCCTATTCAAAATATTGAGCTCATTTTCATTTTCAATTTTTTTTTTCTTCAATGGTTCTAGAACTCACCAGCACACACACACACACACAACTCACCCTTTTGTCTCAATATCACATGTATAAACACACTTGTCAATACACACCCATAGAATTGCTCAGTACACCCACACCCATATGCACCATCCATATGCATCCTCAATTCTAGATTCTTCCATAATTCAATTTATGATTAAGATTAGCTTCATTAAGTAACATTTAGTGTTAATAAATCTCAACTAGCACATAATTAAATTAATCATAATAAATCATAAATCCCACATAATTTAATCAGTCTAATTTGATTTCCATTAAGTCCCAATTAATTATATTTAAATTTATCGATCTGAATCAGATTTTTAATCAAACTCCTAGGAGGCTCTAAATATCAAATTAAACTTATTGTCATTATCAATTTTGGTCTCCCAAATCATTTCAACCTTCAATTTCTAATCAGACTCAAAATTTTCGTCAATAAATTGCACGTTTAATTGGCCACCTCAAAAATAAATTTAATTTATGATAATTTTAATTCTCAATTCTTGTAACTTAATTAACTCCAATGGACTCAATTAATCAAATCTCAAATTTACAAATCTGAATAGAATATTTAATTAAACTCCTATGTGGTCCGATACTCAAAATTAAAATACTTCAATTCACCAATTATACTCTCGTGAGCCATTTAGGATTTCAATTTCTAATTCCAAAAATAAATTCTCAATAGAATCATATACGAATCAATCTTCACAATTTTCATAAATCCCAAATTAAATTAGAATAATAGGCAATTAAAATTCACATCTCATTAATTAATTAAATGCTACTTATGATACATGGTGGGGTCGTCACATAAGGTCTCATAAAAAATTGGATTATTGTATTATGTGTGTTAAATACATATGGTTAGAGGTTTTGTCCTTGGTCATCAGTGGAGGATGACACGATTGTGTTGAATAGATTAGGTGTATGTATTACACTTGTATTATTTGTGCATGTAACATGTTGTGATGGTTGGAAATGAATGTTGCGCTAAGAATGAAAGGTACCATTACATTCCAGTTACCGCCTAGAGAATTGGCTGCGCTCCGAATGAAAGGTGCCAGTACCTTCCAACTAGCGCCTAGAGAACTTGGTAGAGGTACCATTATCTTCTAGCCAGTGTCTGGTAAATTGACATTTCGTTATAGAAAGGTGTATCCTTGGCTTACTGTACTTAAGGCAGGTAGAGCAGAGTTTGTTTAGCATTATTGTCTCAGTGTAATTGTGTAAGTCAGGTGTTAAGATGATTATTGTTCAAGAAGGTTGAGTTGTCTGTTACGTTGAGTAGATGGTTATTGGATGCACCTCATTTTCGTCTTTCGTGTTAGACGTGTTTATGTATATTTGGACGTGTTAAAGAGTGACTGAAGAAGTTTCTTACCATAAATTAGTTATTGAAGGTATCTCTTTAACTTTGGGCTTAAGACAGACGTAGGTTATGTATTGAGTTGCAAATAATGTGAAGAAATCGGGTTTTGTGAACATGTTTAAAAAACAAAACATTTGTTATGTGATATTTTGTTAAAGATGGAAAATGAGAAACAAATACGAACTGTCTGTATTTTTGAATAAATTGGATAATTTTGGAAGAAGTATTTATATGAGTATACTTTGGTTATAAACTGTCACATTATTTATATAGTATGAGATGAAGCATTCATGATCATAGGTATCTGTAAGTTGTTATTGTTTAGGATCATGTTGGGATCCCTACTGGATTTTATGTTCATCCCACGTTGTTAATCCTTTTTCAAGTGAACATCGAGAAGTGTTTCAAGATCGAGAATCTTCTTTATTTGTTGGCCACTGGGCCTTTTGTATTTGTTGGTGAAACGCCATTGTTGTATAAAGGGTTGAACCCTTCCTTTTATATGTAATGATGTAAGCCTGAGGGCAACTTATTTAATTGTATCTCATGTTGCATTCATTATATAATCGAATGAGAAAATCTACATTTATTTATCCTTGTTAATGTATAGAACTTCCGTACATTATCTCTGAAATTATATTATAATAATTGATTGTTAATGATATTCGTTAAAAAAAAAAAAAAAACAAAGAAGTAGGGCGTTACACTAAGGTGCATTTTTGGCAAGACTAGAAAAGACAGAGTTAGGAATGCGTATATTCGTAAATGGGTAGGAGTAGTACTAATAGAAGATAAGTTGAGAGAGAATAGATTGAGATGGTTTGGTCATATATAATGGAGACCAATAGAGGCAGTAGTGAAAAGATGTAATACAATGACGGTAGATAGAAATGTTAGAGGAATGGACAGACCTAGATTGACGTGGGCTAGTGTAGTAAATAGATATATGAATCTTCTTCATTTGAGTAACCAAATGTCCATTGATAAAGTTGAGTGGAGAAGAAGGATTCATGTAAGACTTAAGGCTTGGTTTGGTTTGGTTTGTAACCGTACATGATTTTTCAATATCAATTTCTCTTCCTCATGAAATTTCAACAATAGGGATAATTATATCTACTTCCTCATTATTTCTCAACAATCATGTTCTTCAAAAACCAACCTATTCCTTTATCACATTTCCAAAAGTCTAGGGTTTTCAACAAAAAATTAGGGTTTCTCATTTTTGAAAAGATTTTCTCAAATGACACGTACAAAACCACAAACATGACCCATAACCTCAAGAGTTTAAGGAAAATTTTAGAGAAACCCACTTTTGAAGTCACATAAAGCTCATAAACAAAACCCTAACCCAATACATATGAAATTAACCTTGAAACAATTATATATTTGTAAAAATGTATATATATAACTCACAAAAATCCTTACCTCAAGCTATGCAGAAAGAAGATGAGAAAGCCCTAAAATTCTTTGGTGTCGAAAATCTATCTCCATCACATAAGATATAGTTCTTGATGAGCTCTCCAAAATTGATGAAGAAACTAGGCTCAAATCTCCCATGGATTTGGAGAAATCAAGAAACTACTGTAGTTGTAGGGTGTTGTTAGAGAGATGGAGAAGAGAGAGGTGTAATGAGGAAAAAGTTGGGAAATACTAAATAAATGAGCTGAAAAGGCAAGAAAAACGGGTCTGGGACACGCTTTCTTGCATGTGTGGCCATGACCGTATGTGCGGACCCTTCTTCCGACACGTGCGGTGTCCCACTGCCACACATGCGGTTTCTCCAAGTCAGAAACTCGCCTAACACTCCCACCATCCCACATGTGCAGCTATCACCTCCGCATGTGTGGCCCAAATGCAACTTCAAAACATGGCCTCTGAAATGATCTGTAACGCCCCGAAACAATTAACAATAAAGCCATCCATGATATTAGTAAATAACAGTATATCTCTAAAATAAGTATTCTTCCATTTCATATGATTTCGTTGTACAAAAGATAACACATGCAATTTTACATTCACAAGTCCTAACCACGAATCTATAGCATGTGCCACAACAAAACATATGAAATAAATGTTAAACAAATAATTAGATGCCCTAAAGGCTACAACTTTCCAAGATGATGCCTGGTTACAGCAAAAGTGTGTTCAAACTTAATACAAATAAAGCCCTAGGCTTGTACAAAAATAAATACAACAAATGAACAACCTGAAGCTCTTGCTCTAAGTCCTTCCCAAGCTATTGCCTTGGCGGAGGCATGTCATCAACACCTGAAAATGGTTTTCCACATAGGGTGAGACAAAGCCCAGTAGAGATATTCTAACACAGTATATGAATCTTAACAAAGCTATAAGGTGAATGCATATGCAATGCTCGTGCCAAAACAATTTATATCTCTTTCTAAAACCATGCGATGTCAGGTTTATATCATAATTCATGAAATTATTTCCTTTAGAATAGAAAACACGACGGTGATTACAACTTTGGAAATCTCTAAGTACGTATCTGCAAGTAGGCTATACAAGTACTACCAATTGTCATTTTTGCCAGTATTAACCAGAATGCTCGACACCTAACCGCGTGGGTTTCTGGACTTTCACCAAGGACACACAGACCAACATAATACCACAACCACACCCCCTACCCAGATTCACAAATATATTCACCCATTTTTCTCAAAACAATATACATTTTCAATGTATTAAAATGCAATAATGCTCAATGCAAATAGATAAGATAGTAGTTTCAATTTTCCTAATTCTCATGCAATTTCTACAACAATTATAGCTATCCTTCACCGATAGCCCAAAACAGATATCTTTAAATAGATAAATAATTTCAAATAAAGATATACTTTCCAACATCTCAAGATGGGAGTGATAATGCATACCCAACTCCACTATCCTCATCAATACCATTCCAATTTCAAAAACCCAACCTCAAATCCATTTCCATTTTACAAAATCAAATATCCAAGATTTTAGGGCAAAATCCCATTTTCTTTAAAAATCATTCCAAGGATAAAAATCCATCATTTCATCACAACTCAACTAAATTTACAATTCCACAACTGTTTTCAAGGATCCATTTGAAAACTCCTCTTTTGATTTTTAAATCGAAACTCTAGATTTGTTCAAAAATCTCCAAATTACAATGTTGTTTTAGAAAAGCAAATAATTAAGTTAAAAATCATAAGAAAGTGCGGAGAAATCCCTACCTTGAAGCTAGAAGACAAGAAAGAGAGAGTGGAGAAACCTCAACAAAGCCAAAAACCAACTTTGTTCCGATTAGAATGAAACTCTAGGTGAGCTCTACATTTTTAACAAAGGGACTAGGGTGTAAAGATCAACGGATTTAAGTGTATTTGAAAGTAGATGATGAGTTTTAGAGAGAGAGAGGGTCTAGATTTATGGTTTTGAAATGTTTAGAGAGAGAGATGAAAAAATGATTCAAAAAGTGACTTTTACGAACTGATATATGCATAGATCGCTTGAGCGAACAAAGCACCGCTCGAGCGACCAGACACAATAAGTGAGACCGGTTGAGCAAACAAAGTAACCGCTCGAGGGAAGAATGCTATACTCCCAAAAGTTTTGCAGACAGAGACATCACCTAAGTCTTATACATAGGCCATCTCTTGCAATAGTTACATATAATATTATTCAACGTTATTCAATATAAAGAGATTCTCTTTTCTCTCCCTTTTTGTACAATTATCTTTACATGATATCAGAGCTATAAGATCCAGCTTATCTTTCTGGTTCACCGGCGGATGGCCGATTGGTAACCACACCTTTGTTGCTTGCGGGAGTTTTAATACATCCCTATGTTAATACCAATATCCAGCAACCAATCAACTACCACCTTCTCCCCGATTTTCAAATCTCAATCTTCAACTCCTTCAATCTAGATCTAAATCCAGATCAAAATCCATTTATTTATTTTTTATTTTTTTTATGCTTTTGTACTCTCTCTCAATTCTCTTGCTTTCAATCTTAAATAAGTTTCTATCTTAAAACCTATTTGAGTTTGAGGGGGGATGGATAATTGTCACGACCCAAACTCGCCCCTATGGGTTTAGCATCGTAACCGGCCAGTAATCCTTGGATTACCAAAGGCCTCTGAAGATTATAATATATCTAACAGGGGCTGCGGAAGCAAATATACAAACATACATATTCCATAGAGCTATGCAGACATACATGGGACATGAAATTTAAAACTTTTCATATACATATATACATACAGATGTGGTGTCGAAAATACAATAGCCTTACATCACCCAAGCCACTTATACAAGCTTTCAAACGTGTTTAGACTAGACAGAAGGATTTAGAAAGTACAAAAGTCCCATGGACACAAAAACTTAGGTAGATCTCAAAATGGAACCTCCATGGGAGGCGTAATGGCTGGTTGACACCAAAACTCGCCAGGCAGCATCTCAGGCCTGGTCACCTGCCTACTCAACAACATACATACAAATAATACAGTGAGCTAGAGCCCAGTGAATAATAACTAGGTAAAGGGTTTTAATGAATGATGTCCAGTACAGAGTTAGAATTCAGAGTTTATATCAAAAACGTATTCTTATCGGAAACAGAGTCTTAAGCATATTCAAATTGCAAATCAAAATTGGATTCAGATACATGCTCATACTCATATTTAGATTTTGCATAAGATCATACGTGGTACACCTATTAGCTATCATATCAACTTGGTCCTAAGACCCACATGCATAGTCAGTACCGACGATCATAAAGGTCCATATCTTGCGCGCAAGTAGCCATGGTATTGTTACCCCCAGGCAAGGGCCACGTGAATATAGGCCGTGGTATTGTTACCCCCAAGCAATGGCTACGTGAATATAAGTCACAGTATTGTTACCCCTGGGCGAAGGCCACGAGCATATTGGCCATGGTATTGTTACCCCCATGTGAGGGCCACGTGAGCTAAGGATGCCACAAATACATTTCAGAAAAATGAACATTCATTCATAATTCATAAAATAGTATTTCAAAAAACATATAGTATCATACCAGTCAGAAAATACTTGTAATGAAACATAGCTTTACCGAGTTATTACTCACAGTTAACAGATGGCTCCAAGTAAACAAGTAGGGTAGGCAACTCACTTATCCTGAGGTGCATGACCTACATAACATGACAGTGACATACATTGAAACACACACTCAAATTGCACATAACACATGTTCTTGTCCTAAGTGTGTTTCTAGCTTTTATCCTCATTATAGTGTCTTAAACATGGCCTAGGAATGCCTAGGATGGAATGAGGATGCAACAATGCACTTGAAAACATTTTTTCAAATTTTGCTGAAAACAGGGTCCATGCTCGAGCGTGTCTTTCCTCGCTCGAGCGGAGATGCATAAAGTAAGGGTTCGCTCGAGCGTGACTTCCCTCGCTCGAGCGGACTGTAAACTTAGAAAAAAGTACTGGTTGCTTTCTTTTCAGGCTCAACGGACGCTCGATCCACGCTCAAGCGTGAGGCTCAGACCTTCGCTTGAGCGTGACTTTCATCGCACAAGCGTGTTGCAAAACATATAAACTTCTGGATACATGCATTTCACGCTTGAGCGGGTATCTGTAGACACCCCATTTTTGACCAACCTTAAGACTCAGACGTCATCGATTGAGCGCTTGGTGATTGCGCATGTTGTGCTCGTTCTGAGGTTACGGAGTCTCGGTTGAGAGCCTTGCCTCCGGACTTCGGGACTCTTTTATGCTTTGCCTCGGTTTGCGAATCAGGTTCTGTTTTCTCTTCCTGAAGGGAGGGAGAGGTCTCGTAGACCATCTCTCAGTGGCCGTAGGGTACTTTTCGTGGTCGTAGACCACTGTTCCCGTTTGGAGACCAGTTTCTGATTTTCGGAGCCATCGGCCGTGCGTCTCGACTCGGGACCGCTTAACATTCTCCGTTTGCCCCGGTTTTTGGCACACACCTTGTTTCCTCTGTCTAGAGGGACACTGTGGACCAGGAGACCACCTTTGTGGTCAAACACCACTTTCGATGCTTAACAGCCTGTTTTCGGGGCACCCGGCTGCGCGTTTTGACCCCCGAACCCTCGTTTTGCATCCGTCTTGGTTCATTTTTGGTATGGACCCTATTTTCNCCCTAGGGGCGGGTTTGGGTCGTGACATGGTGGTATCAGAGCACGAGTTATACCGCACACACGACTCCATATGAGCTTAGGATGTCCTAGTAAGAAGTAGGGGCATTCCATCTGCATGTGTGAATGTGTGGTAATCCAAATGGAAATGAAAAACTGAATATAACTCTGAGTAAATGAATTGAAGGAAATGAGTGAAACTATTCCTATGTTTATTATTATTTGGTGTTTCTATAGCAACATGGAGAATGCAAGGGGAAATGATGTGAGCGAATCTTCAGAGGCTCGTATGAGCCGAATGGAACAAATGCTTGCGGCGTTGACTAAAGCTATGATGCAACAACAAAGACAACAACCTTTACCTCCTCCGCCTCCACCAGTACTAGCCAAATCGAACAATAATGACATCATCAATTTGACTCAGAAATTTATGAAAATGAAGATGTCGACCTTCTTGGGTGGTATTGAACCATTGAAGGCAGAAACCTGGTTATTGGAAATGGAAAAGTTATTTGAAGTGTTCCCTTGCTCTACAACTCAAAAGGTCCTTTTGGCTACTTACACCCTAATAGATGAAGCCCGGAGATGTGGCTGTTGGTTTGAAATAACAATAGGGACATGACATGGGCACAATTCAATGAGATATTCTACAACAAGTACTTTTCCCAATGCTTCAGAGACCGAAAAGTTTATGAATTCCAAGAACTCAAACAAGGCAGAATGTCTGTGGCTGAATATGAAGCAAAGTTTACTGAACTAGCTCGTTTTGCTTCGCACATGGTAGACACTGATTACAAGAAAGCACGGAAGTTTGAGGGAGGACTGGACCTGGAAGTATTTGATCGAGTAGGTGTCCTGAAATTGCCTACTTATGTAGAAGTGCTCGACAGGGCATTGATGGCAGAAGCCATAATAGCAGCTAAGAAACAAACTACAACTCCAACAACCAAATGGAAAGGAAAGAGGACCGGATTTAATTTCAAGAAGGGCCGATCATTTTCGAAGAAGCAAAATACAGGATTTTCTAGTAGCTCTAGTCAAAGTAGCGGATCTACTCCAAACTGCCCCGACTGCAGAAGAAAGCACAATGGTGCTTGTTACCGAACATCAGGTGCGTGTTTTCGATGTGGCAAGACTGGCCACATGGTTAAGGATTGCCCGATGAGATCCAATGAGGTTAGCCGTCCTGTGGCAAGTTCAGCCGGGTTTGTTTCTGCAGCAAGATCAAATGCAAGAACCAATCCTAAAGGTGACACTAACAATGAAACGTTAAGGCAAGGGAGAGTGTTCGTACTTGTGCCTGGTGATGTGCAGAACACCGAATCTATGGTGTCAAGTATAATTTCTTTCTGTGCTCAGAGTGCTTATGTGCTGATTGATTCTGGCTCTACACATTCATTTGTATCGTATGTTTTTTCTCGGGAACTAACTAGACCCTTAGAATCCATGAATTATTTATTCTCTGTATCTACGCCATCTGAGGGTTCTATGGTATGTGCATATGTATATTCGGCATGTGATGTTTTGATTGGTGAAATGACGTTATACGTTGATTTGCTGCCTTTGAGTATTGACCATTTTGATTGCATCTTGGGTATGGACTTGTTGACTAAATACTGTGCTACTATTGATTGTGCAAGTAACTCTGTTGTGTTTAGACCACCGGGTATGCCTGAATTTAGTTTTACTGGAAATGGGGTAGTTCCTGCCCCATACTTGGTTTCAGCCATGAAAGTTGTTAAATTGCTTAAGAAGGGATGTATGGGCTACTTGTGTTGTATACTGACTACATCATCTGATAGTACTAATGTGGAAACTATTCATGTTGCTTGCGAATTTCCCGATGTGTTTCTGAATGACTTGCCTGGAGACATAGTTGATAGAGAAATTGAATTCACTATTGAAGTGACTCTGGGAACACAACCTATTTCTAAGACCCCTTACAGAATGTCAACCTTAGAACTGAAAGAATTGAAAACTCAACTCCAAGAATTATTAGATGAGAAATTTATATGTCCGAGTACTTCGCCTTGGAGTGCTCCAGTCCTATTCTTCACAAAAGAAAGATGGATCTTTGAGGTTATGTATAGACTATCGGGAATTGAACAAAGTAACTATCAAGAACAAATACCCTTTGCCCCGAATAGATGACTTGTTTGATCAACTTCAGGGAGCCCAAGTGTTTTCTAAGATTGACCTTAGATCCAGGTATCACCAGTTGAAAGTTAAAGCAGAAGATGTGGAGAAACCTACATTCAAAACTAGATACGGACACTATGAATTTTTAGTCATGCCATTTGGGGTAACAAATGCACCAACAGCTTTTATGGACCTAATGAACAGAGTTTTCAAACAATAACTTGATGAATTTATCGTTGTGTTTATTGATGACATTCTGATTTATTCTAAAGACAAGGAAGAACATGAGAATCATCTGAGAACTACCTTGCAGATTCTGAGAGAAAAGAAACTATATGCCAAATTGTCCAAATATGAATTCTGGCTTGACAGTGTGGCATTTTTGGGGCATGTGATCAACAAAGATGGTATTTCTGTTGACCCTCAGAAAATTGAAGCTATTATGGATTGGCCTAAACCGACAAATGTGACAGAAGTTAGAAGTTTTTTGGGACTTGCAGGTTACTACAGAAGATTTGTGAAAGACTTTTCAAAACTTGTCATGCCATTAACCCAGTTAACTCAGAAAAATATGCCCTTTGATTGGGACGAACAAAGAGAGTCAGCCTTCCAAGAGTTGAAAACCAGATAGTGACTGCACCAATCTTAACTCTACTTAATGGTACTGATGGGTTCCAGATTTACAGTGACGCTTCGTATAAAGGGTTGGGTTGTGTACTAATGTAGAATGGGAAGGTAATTACTTATGCCTCTCGGCAACTCCGCCTACATGAAAAGAATTACCCAACACATGATCTTGAACTGGCAGTTGTAGTGTTTGCCTTGAAAATTTGGCGACATTATCTGTATGGAACGACTTGCGAAGTGTACACGGACCACAAAAGCCTCAAGTATTTCTTCACTCAGAAAGAACTGAACATTAGACAAAGGAGATGGTTAGAGTTAATCAAAGATTATGACCTGCAAATTTTGTACCATCCAGGGAAGGCGAATACCGTTGCCGATGCATTAAGCCGAAAATCCATTGCTAATTTGTCATGTCTGCTCACTGGCCAGAGAGAGTTATTATGTGACTTGGAGAAGAATGAGATTAAAGTGGTGTCATGTGAACAGGGCGGGCTCTTAGCCGCCATTTCTGCTCAGCCTGTAATCATTAAAGAGATTAAAGGGAAACAATGCGAAGATGAGTTTTTGAGGAGAATTATGGATGAGATTGAATTAAAACCAAAACTGGGATTTGTGTATGACAATGATGTGTTAAAATTTCAGGGTCGCCTTTGTGTGTTGGATTATGATGATTTGAAGAAATGCATTCTGATAGAGGCCCATAATTCCAAATTTGCTATGCATCCAGGAAATATGAAAATGTTTCATGATTTGAAGTAGAATTTCTGGTGGCCGGGAATGAAAAGAGGTATTGCAGATTTTGTGGCTAGATGTTTACACTGCCAACAAGTTAAAGCTGAACATCAACGACCTACTGGTTTGTTACAACCGCTCCTAATACCAGAATGGAAATGAGAGCACATCACTATGGATTTCATTGTGGGATTGCCTCGCTCCTCCCGACGTATGAATTCTATCTGGGTCATTGTGGATCATTTAACTAAGTCTGCTCATTTTCTACCTGTTAAATCTATTTACAATGTTGACAAATTGGCCAATATTTATATAAATGAGATTATGAGATTGCATGGGGTGCCAATATTTATTGTATCTGACAGGGATTCAAAGTTTGTGTCAAGATTTTGGCAGAGTTTGTAACAGGCTTTGGGGACAGAACTGAGGTTGAGTAGCACCTATCACCTACAGTCAGATGGTCAAGCTGAACGAACCAATCAAACTTTGGAAGATATGCTCAGAATGTGTGTGTTAGACTTCCAAGGAAATTGGGACACCTATTTGCCATTGGCTGAGTTTGTGCATAATAATAGCTACCATTCAAGCATCGAAATGGCTCCTTATGAAGCTTTGTATGGTAGAAAATGTTGATCTCCAATATGTTGGGCTGAAGTAGGTGATAGACCTTTGTTGGGACCGGAACTTGTGCAGGAAACGACAGAGAAAGTGAAACTGATCCAACAGCGTTTGAAAACTGCTCAAAGCCGACAAAAGAGTTATGCTGATGTTCGAAGAAGAGATAGAGAATATGAAGTTGGGGACCACATGTTCATAAAAGTGATTCCTATGAAAGGACAAATGCGGTTTGGTATTAAGGACAAATTAGCACCGAGATATGTTGGGCCATATGAAATTCTAGAGAAGATTAACCCGGTAACGTATCGGGTGGCCTTGCCACCGATTATGGAGCATATGCATAATGTCTTTCATATCTCTAAGCTTCGGAATTATCAAAGAGATCCATTACATGTGATAGAGCCAACTCATGTACTTCTAAAGGATGACTACACCTATGAGGAGAGACCAATGCAGATTGTGAACTGGCGAATCAAAAGATTGAGAAACAAGGAAATTCCGTTGGTGAAGGTTGATTGGCAGAATCATGGAGGAACTTATGTAACTTGGGAGACGGACGAAGACATAATGAAAAGATATCCCAAATTGTTCCCTTTAGACCCTATGTTCTTCAAGAATGAAGGTAACGCGAGTTTGGAGGACCAAACTCTTTAAAGGAGGAAGACTGTAACAACCCCGACCCAAGATTAACGATAATCCGTGATTTAATGTGCCTAATAAGATATTAAGACCAGATTTTGAATTAATTGCATATATGGTGCATTATTTATGTTTCCATCTATGTATTGTAGGAATATCTGTTTGAGTTTCTGCTATATTCTGCGAATTGAAGGCCTTATCGACATCTGACTCTGAAATTGATTAGATTTATGTGCTATTTGGAATTTATAGAATTTTATGGTAGGTTTAATTAAAATTTGATTTGGAACGATTAAATTAGATTAAATTAGTGCCCATTTATTTTAACTTCAATTAACTATACTTTAACCAAGCCCATGTTAGGCACCAAATAAGCCCCACTCATCTCTTTTCTTTCATTTTGAGTACATTTGAGCCTCTTCAAGGAAGAAAAACATGAGAAAGGGACAGTAGGAAGAAATTGAGCTCAAACAAAGAATTGGCTAGGAATTGAAAGAGAATTGAGAATTGAGCTAGGATTCACCAAGAGCCCAAAGAATTGAAGACTTTAGGTAAGAAACCAAACCTTTGGTCTTGAAGTTGAGTTGATTCACCCATGAATTTAAGTGAATTGAGCTACGAAATGTGTGAACCAAGCTTAAGAAGTAGGGAGGGAGACCAATTCAAACATGCATGTACATTTCATTACATTTGGAGCAGGTTTACTAAGAATTCTCTCATGCATGTCTTGACTTCACCTTAATTTTTTGAAATCATCAAGTTTCATGATGTTTTGTAGCATTTGATCATTGTTTTTAGAAGTTAGAGTCTAAGGAAATTCATGCATGTTATGTTCATAAAACATTCATAAAGTTTAAGTTGAATTTTTGAACAATTGGCATGCTTTTGGGCCTTGATTTCATGAAATGATCTTCAAAGCATGATATTTTGTGAGTTCTAAGTGTTTTCCAGAGTTTTGGCCCAAGAGGATGAGTTTTGAAGTGTTTGGGTGGAGTTTGAAGCTTGGAGATCAAATCTGGAAATTCCAGAATTTGATACACGCTCGAGCGAGCACTCTGAATGCGTGCACCTCCGCTCGAGCGACATGATACTGTAGACGTCCCCGAACGTCCTGGGAGGAATCCCGTTTTGTTCATTGGGGCTTACTACAGTTTGGACTCAATGTCACGGTCCTGTATCTAATCTCGCGGAGTGCAATACAAGACCGATGAATCATCAAAGAGTCCAAATCTGGCAAATCGTTTTGAAAAACTGATTTTTACAAAGAAGTGTCAAACATGGACTGCTTTGCCAAATACAGAGTCGTCACCTAAATATTTTATTTTGGGGGAATTTAGGAAACCCTGACTCGTGCCTAAGGCCACGTGTCCGTCATCACCAAAGTTGCCTCGGCTCGGGAACTTAGGTACGATATGGAAAGGTCACTTCATGAGCACCCCCGCTCGCCCGATCAAAGATCGGCCTCTACTAACCATGATATCGAGTTTTGAAAACATTATGTGCTCTTATCCCAGTTAATTAGCTAATCTTGTATTGCCAAATCATGCATGTAAGTGCCAAATCCTCTTTACTAGACCAAAAATGGCCTGAAACATGGCTTGAAACATGGCCACTAAACATTATGAAATGTACATGCATGTAAATGCCAAATCCTTTTTACTAGACGAAAAATGGCCTGAAACATGGCTTGGAAACATGCAAATAAGGGCTTCTTTGTTAGGCCAAATATGCTAGAAATCAAAACAAGGAGAGAGAGGGTCATCCCTCTCTGATTTTGGCTCTCAAAAACACATAATAACCATTGAAAATCCTCTGGATTTCAGTGGTCAAAAGGGCAAACAAAGCTCAAAATAAAGGCCTTAATGCATGGCTCAAAACAAGGTGAAATGAAGCATGCGAGGGGGTAGATGACCCCCAACAGAAAAATGATCTTAAACAAACATGTTAAGGACCTCAAAATAAGACTTTTTTCAGTTTACACCAAAGCTCAAAAATGCTTGCAAGTATGGCTAAAAGATGGAGCAAAATAAAACTCAAAAGAGGGAATAGGGTGTTACCCTTGTAGCTCAGCAACTCCAGCAACTTATGGACCAAAAATGCAGCTCCTTAGGACCTCTCAAGACCCTCCAAGAAGCTTAGGCTGGTGTTGGAGGTGTTAGGCTAAGAGGTAGTGTGCAAAGGGGCAAGAACTTAGCACTTTTGAACACAAAATATAGAGACAAGGGGGAGATGTATGTGTGTATGCTTTAGCCAAATTCAGAACCCTTGCAAAGGAAGAGGAGGCCTTCCTTTATAGACAAGAGGGACTAAAGCTTCTCCAAGAAGCTTCAAACCAAGGTGGAAGATCCTCTATACATGTGTATGGAGGATCCAGTCTGTGCCTCCCAGCTGGCACAGCTGGAATCAACTCATTGAGACAAGACTGGGGGAGGTAGGCCGACCAGTTCAGGTGGTCGGCTGACCAGTTCAAAAGGGTCAGGTGGTCAGCAGCCCTATTTGGTGGTCTCCCAACTAAATGCATGCTAGTGGTATGGTAGGAGACCAGTAAATGTGGCTCAAAGACCAAGGAGACCAGCTTCCTGACAAGAAAACCGGCTGGCGAGAGAAAGGTGGTCTCCTGGAGAAAAGGTGGTCTCCTACCCTAGTACCACCTTCCAAACAATGAGCTAGGCCCATTCGGCTCCAAAGCTCGCGCCCGGCGAAGCAATGGCAGATTTATAATCTGATCGCCATTTATTAATCGGTCGAGTTCAATGCAAGCTATCATATGCCTTAGCCAACGACTAGGCCCATTCGCTCCCAAGCTCGCGCCCTGTCTAAGGCAAGGGCAGATTACTTTATTAATCCGATCTAACCATAACCGAAAGCAATATCATCATCAACATTTTCCTTAGCCAAACGCAACTCATGAAATTGTGTATATATACTCAAGTTACGAAACAAAAAGCTACAAGCCCGATTTCTATATACTCAAGTTACTAAACAAAAAGATTTACTCATGACTGTAGCAACAAATGAAAAATACCAAATAAAAAACTGTAAAAATACATTCGACATCCTAAAAACTGTCAGTCGGCCGGCTTAGCCATCAGAATCAGACTCCAATGGCTCAACATCCACTTGCTCATATGGTATTGGCGTAATCAACGAAGCGTTAGCAGCAGCAAGGGCTTTGTGCCAGCCATGTTTGAATCCCCGATTTTCAAACTTGGGGACTTGGTCAACGTACTCGGCGAGTCCAGCATTTTTCCCGGCCTCGAATACTTTGGAAGACTCCGAGTCGGCTGCTTCCTTCGCCGCCTTCATTTCAGCCAACTCAGCCTCCAGTTTGGAGATCGCCTTCTGGGCCAATTTGAGCGCATCTTCGCTCGCATCCGCCTTCTTCTCGGCATCCGATCTCAGTTGATCCGCGCTACGAGCCCTCTCCATCTCGGCGTCGGCCCTTGAGGCTTCCTTGTTCGCCCTCAAAGCCTCGACCTCGGCCCTTTTCCTCTGGCCTTCAACTTCCTCGCGTAAATGACCAATCTCTTTGACGGCGTCGCGATGGCGACGGCCCATATCGGCTATCCATCCGACGGTCTGCAAAACAAGAATTTAAAACCATAACTTCAACAGTATTTGGATTAAGTGAAGCTAAGTTCGAATGTACCAAAAGTGCCGATTGGGCGGCTAGTGCTGTCGCATTCAGATCCGTTTCCACCGGAAAGCCTCCTTGTCAGACGGCAACGACACGGACGTAGCCAAGCTGAATGCGACTTCTGGATCTTTAAGCGCCGAAGCATCAGAAGAAACCGGCATGTTTCTTATCATCGGCTGAATGACAAAAGGAACGATCACGTCCGATCCCTCTAATCGAGGACGTTTGCCGCCATGTTCTTCTGAGCCGGCCTCAAACTCGGCAGGGCGTTTCTCTGCCTCAACTTCTTGGCCGGCCTGCACGTCCAAAGCAGATTCGGCATTCCGATTTTCTGCCGTTTCCACGTCAACAACGCGCACGGACTCTGATTCGCTAACAGGCAGGGAGAATTGAGATTCGGTGGCGGGTGGTACTTCAGACGGAAGGGCCTCCGCTCTTCGCCGCGCGGCCAACCTTTCCGCATTCGCCTTCCTGGCAAGTTTTGTCAGGCTTAACCCGGCCATGTCTTCGGGGTCTGCGGCGGGAATACCCTCCAAGCCGTGAACAACGCCGTCAAGTGAAAGATCCCCTCGGCCCGATGTGGATGGGGGATCGGCCGAATTCAATACCTCGTCGGACTCGGTTTCGGACTGATCTGATTCGATAACATTAGCTACATCCCGCTCCGAATCGGACCTTCCAAAACCAACCTGCCTCAAGTTTTTGAAGTTGGACAAAATAAGGGCGATAAGAGAATCTTCACCCTCAGGAACAGGGATATTTTCCGCTGCCGAGAAGGTCGTGTATGTCGGCTCATAATGAAGCAGAATATTCGCTGACCTCCCTTGTTTCTGAAGACTTCGACGGCCGAAATATTTGAGCGCGACTTCGATATCCGAAAGAACGGCGCCGTCAGTTGAAGACAGAACTTTCCTCAAATTACTCCCTGCACAAGCCAAGCCATCACATTTCAAAGAAGAGGCTTTACAACAAAAACGAACAAATAATAAAAGCGAGAAGGCAATCAGCCACCTGGCTCGCCCCTCCGTCTAGGAATAGGGTCGACGTGATCCTCCCCTTGGCCAAATTCCCAGTTACCCTGGACAACGACCAAAACATCATCAACTCGTTTTCCAGAACTGGAAAGCATAGTAATCAGCTGATGGCTGATATCCTTGGCCCTAAGGAAGAAACGCCTGTGCCGACCAGAAGACTTAGCCAAGGCATAACAATGCCGGATGGCTGGAATGCCAAGGTTAATTCTTAGGCGACGGTTGAGCGCTATAACCCCCATTATGATTCTAAAGAAATTCACATTAGGTTGAGAAGGGATTAAACCCCAGTAGCGAAGCGCAGCCCTAAGAAACGGGTGAAGGGGGAAACGGACTCCACCCTCTGCAATTGACAAAAGAGGAAAGACAATCGTGGTTTTGTCCTCCCTCTCCATATCAAGAGTGCCGTCTGCCACAAGCGACAGACGGACATCATCAGGAATGGAGAAATGGCGTTTAAAGCCAGCGATTCGATCTGACGAGAGGAGGTCTTTTAAATGTTTCGCCATACCCTATAGTTTATGAGAATATGCCAAGGAAGGAATAAACCAGAAAGAGTCTTCAAAGCAGGGGAGGAGAGAACTTACAAAGGACGAAGGGGATATCGGAAAACAGAGTTGCAGGGACTATCCAAAAGGCAATCCAGCGATGAGCGTCACGAAATACATACTTGAAAGGACGTCAAAATTTTAAATCGCAATAAATAGACACGTGCGTGAAGGGGGAAAGTCGACACGACAACCGAAAGGGGTGCGCTTAGATATCCGCATGACGATGAGGCCAACCGCCGAATTTTGGCTCTGACTTTTCAAAATTCAAAACCAAGCACTCCAGCCAACCGTCGTTGGTGAAGTGCTTGGGAGGCAATTGTGGGAGCCGAATAAGTAGAAGAGTCGGAAGACGCGAACCCCAGAAATTAGATACTATTCGGCTTCATATTGCGTAATAAGGACGCCGAATGCATTAGTAAAGCCGAATAGACGGAGGTCAGTAGCTCCGAATGAATCAAAGGTGAATAGGATAAAAGTAGGCTCAGGCCCCGAGGCCCAAAAAGCAAGTATAAATACAAGAGCGACAAATTTAGAAAGGTATGTAAAAATCTCTCCACTAAACTTAGTAAACGAGCTTTCCTGAGGACCTGAACTAACTTGTCCGTCGGAGTGCTAATTTCGGCACCCCCGACCGGAGTGTTTGTATCTTTTCAGGTGACTAGCTGAGGATCACCAGCGTCTCCCAAGATCTGAAGAGTATTTCCAAACCACTTTTTCACACATACCATTCAGATCCTTGAGGATATGCTTCGGGATTGTGTTCTTGACTTTAAGGGGCCTTGGGAGAGGTAGTTGCCCTTAGTGGAGTTTGCCTATAACAATAGCTTTCAAGAAGGCATTGGCATGACACCTTTTAAGGCCTTGTATGGCTAATCATGTAAATCTCCTATGTGTTGGGCCGAGACGGGTGATGCACCTATGATAGGCCCTAAGTTAGTCTGGGAAATGACAGAGAAGGTTGTGCTTATTCATAAGAGATTGGTTACCGCTCAGAATCGCCAAAAGAGCTGTGCCAACCGTAGAAGGAGACCATTATCATTTGAGGTGGGAGATCACATCTTTTTAAAAATATCACCTAAACAGGGTTTGATGAGGTTTGGAAAGAGTAGGAAGTTGCGTCCAAGATTTGTTGGACCTTTCGAGATCCTAGAGCGGATTGGAAAGGCAGCTTATCGTTTGGCCGTGTCACCACAGCTTTTTGCGGTTCATGACATGTTTCATATTTGTTTGCTCTAGAAGTATGAGCCAAATCCATCACACGTGTTGGACTGAACTGAGGTAGAGGAAGATGAGGATGTCTCGTATGAGGAGAGACCAGTTAGAATTTTAGATACCTGAGATCAAGTCTTGCATAACAAGACAATTCCTTTCGTAAAGGTGTTATGGAGACATCACGAGATTGAGAAAGTAACTTGGGAGAGTGAGTTAGAAGTCTGTATGAAGTATTCGGACCTATTTGTTGATGTTTGAACGCGTATTAAAATTTTGTTTTGTTAATGTAATATAAACATTGTATATGTTTTGGAAATGTGAATTGTATATTTAGTAACGAGCACGTGTTTATCATGGTGATGAGAGTGACTGACCGGTGGATGGGTCATGGTGTTGAATTTGATTTACTATCATTGTTGCAATTGGTTTAAACCTGGTTTTGTTGTTTCATACAAATTTTGGGACGAAATTCCTTAAGGGGGAGAGGTTATAGCGATTCTGGTTCAGACCCGACCAGTTCATGTTTTGGATCCAGGTTTGGTTATTGGAGTGTCTTGGTTACGTGTGGAACAAGTTGGGAATTAGTATTTCAAAATAGTTCATGTCTAGATTTTTGCTACTTTGCTCGAGCGACATTTCTTACTCTCGAGTGGCCTTTGAGAACTCTCAATACTTTTGCAGGCCTGCAGAGATACTGGGAGTTGGCATTCCACGCTCAAGCAGTCATTCTTGCGCTCAAGCGGTGTTGGCTCAAGCAGTCCTTCTTGAGCTTGAGCGATGGTCCTCTGTCTACAAAACTTATTGGAGTTTGTATTCTTCGCTCGAGCACTAAACTTCTTCGTTCGAGTAGTGTCACTTATTGTGTCTGGTCGCTCGAGCGGTCTGCATATATATGAGTCTGTAAAACTCACTTTTTGGCTAACTTTTTCATATCTCTCTCTCTCTCTCTAAACATTCGAAAACCCTAGTTCTAGAGATTCTCTCCCTAAAACTCACATTTTCTGTACAAATACACCCTCATCCATTGATTTTTCAACCCTAGTCTCTTTGGTAAACTGGTAGAGTGCACCTAGAGCTTCTTTTTCATCGGAACAAAGTTAGGTTTCTACATTTTTTAAGTTTATTCACTCTCTTTGTTGTCTTCTAAGCTTGAAGTAGGGATTTGTCCGCACTTTCTTATGATTTTTAGCTTAGCTATTTGTTTTTTGAAACAATCTTGTGATTCAGGGATTTTTTAACAAATCTAGGGTTTTAGGTTAAAACTCATAAGAGGGGTTTTCATTTGGATTCTTGAAAATGGTGGTGGGATTGGAAATGAGGTGGAATTGTGACAAAATGGGTAGTTTTGATACTTGGAATTGATTTTGGAAGAAAAGAGGATTTTGCCCTAATTATCTCAAATGTTGATTTCGTACAAATAATGGGAATTGATGTGGGAAATGTGAAATTAAATTGATATTGAGGAGGATGGTGGAGTTGGGTATGCATTACCACTCACATCTTGGAATTTGGAAAGTTTATCTTTATGGAAATTATTTATCTATTTAGAGATATCTATTTTAGGCTATCGGTGGAGGATAGCTATGATTGTTGTAGAAATTGCATGAGAATTAGAAGAATTGAAACTATTTTCTCATCCATTACATTGAGCATTGTTGCATACTTAACACATTGAAAACATTGTTGTTTTGAGAAAAAAATAGTGAATACCTTGGTGAATTGGGTAGGAGTGTGATTGTGGTATTAAGTTGGCTTATGTGTCCTTAGTGAAAGTCCAGAGACTCACGCGATTAGGTGTCAAGCCTTCTAGTTAATACCGGTAAAAATAACAAATTGGCAGTGTTTGTAGCCTACTTGCAGACACGTCCTAAAGATTCACAGTGTTGTATTCATTGCCCTGTTTTCTATTGTAAAGGAAATCATATCATGATTTAAGATATAAACTTGACATTACATGGTTTTGGATAGAGAAATGAAAATGTTTTGGCACGAGCATTGCATATGCATTCACCTTATATCTTTGCTAAGATTCATAAACTGTATTGTAGTATCTCTATTGGGCTTTGCCGCACCTTATGTGGAAAACCATTTTCAGGTGCTGATGATATGCCTCTGTCAGGGCAAAAGCTTGGGAGGACTTGGAGCAAGAGCTTTATTTCTTTTACCTATTGTAATTATTTTGTACAAGCCTAGGGTTTTACTTATATTGAGTTTGAAACTCACTTTTGTTGTAACCAAGCATTGTCTTGGAAAGTTGAAAGCCTTTAGGGCATTTCTTATTTGTTTTAACTCTTATTTCATATCTTTAACTTGTAACACATGCTACAAATTCAAAATTAGGACTTGTGAATGTATAATTGCATGTGCTACCTTTTGTATCACAGAATCATATGAAACGGAAGGATACTTATTTCAGAATATTACAGTATTTATATATATATATATATATTGTTGTCATTTATTAATATTATGGATGGTTTAATGTCTTTATTTTTGGGGCGTTATAACTTGGTATTAGAGTGTACCAGGTTTGAATACTTTGGTTACGTGGGGAGTGGTTCTTACCACAATGGGTTTATCTCACTTGATGGAGATGTTTGTATGTATGGTATACTATGTGATAACATGTTTACATGGCTAAATGGGTATGGAATTTAATTTCTAAGATGTTGATTTGGGTCTATGAGTTTCTAGAAGTCTTGTTAGAAGAGCACTTGATTACTGCTATTTTTAACTGGAACTCTGGCAACGTCGCGGGACGATCATTATCTAGAAAGAAAATTTGAATGTTTTTATGTGATTGTGTGCTTATGCGGAGTGAATTAATTGTTGTCCAGTGCATTAGGACACGAGTGAGTTAACTTCGGCACATTTGCAAATGTGCCAATATCTGGTGTTACCTTTATTAGGATGTCAAGACGTGCTGGTAGTAGGTGTGGCAGGCTTAGACGGTAGGAGGTGCCGTTACCAGATCAAATTTTGGTGCAAGAAGAAGGGGTTGGTCAGGACAATGTGGCTGAATTAGTTGGTCAGTAGGCCACAGGCGCTTTGGCTCAAGAAATGGCCGTAGCCTTATAGGAATCGATAGACATTCTCAGAGCTGAGAATCAAGTCCAGGCCCATGTTGTTGAGACAGCACTGTCTTTCTTGAAAAGGAAGTTCTTTTGGTCGAATCCAGATGAGTTTTTGGGGGATCCGAAAGAGCCTTTGAAAGTAGATGAATGGCTCGAGCAGATGGTGAAGACAATCGAGATGCTTGGCATCGAGGACGACGAGTTGAGAGTGACCTTGGCATCCTTCCAACTAAAGGTAGATGCAGGTCAATGGTAGAAGTTTGTGCGAGGGCGCATCAGCGTAATGTGGGAGGCCTTTGTCAACGCCTTCTAGGACAAGTTTTTGGCTCTCACTGTTAGGGAGAAGTTGAGGGAGTAGCTCTTGAAGCTGAAGCAGCTTAACACACTGGTGGCCAAGTTTGAGACTACTTGTACCAGCTTATCGAGGTTTGCACCTGAGCTTGTGGCGACGAAGGAACGCCGTTGCCTCGAGTTTGAGAAGAGGTTGACGACCAGACTCCTTTTCATGGTGGCCGCATCTATGATTAAGAATTACGGTCGTCTGGTGGTGCCAGTAGTACATTTAGAGACCATGATTCAGACTGAGGAAGAGAGATTAAGGGGGCTCCAGACAGACGAGTCAGGAAGTTCAAGGGGAGAATCGAGACAATAAGAGGCAAAAGGGTTCCACCACAATGTAGTCTTAGGGAGCACCGTCTAGGTCCACTTTCCTTTTACCGAGTGTTGGGTCAGAGAGGGGTGGTTAGGGAGGGATCACTTGTTTCAAGTGTGGCTAGCTAGGGCACAAGTCGATAGTTTGCTCATAGAAGGGAGGCGGGCAACAGTCTGCATCGTCTGTAGCTCATTCTCAGAGCCAGAGTCAGGGGAGAGGGCAATTGATTACCTGTTGTCAGTGTAGGCAATCGAGGCATGTGAGGAGGTTTTTTCCTCAATCGGGTGGCATATCTGGTGTGTCTGGCCAGTGGCAGACACAAAGCCATCAACCTGCACAATTAGCTTAGCCCTTGAGAGCCAATCAAGGAGACTCTTCAGCTCAGCCCGTGTATCAGACTTATGCTTCGAGGGGTGAACAGGTATAGCAGAGACCTACAGGACGTGTGTATGTTGTTACCATGCCAGATTTAGTATCAGTGCCTTCGGTAGTGAGAGGTAACTTTGTATTGTGTAATTCTACTGCAAATGTGTTGATTGATACGAGTGCATCCCATTCTTTTATTTCCTCTACATTTGCATCAGAATTGGGGTTAGAAGTGGCTCGGTTAGCATCTCCGCTCCGAGTAGAGTCACTAATTGGTGGTGAGATTGTGTTGGACCAGGGGTCTCAAGGTTGTGTGATAGAGATTGTTGATCGCCGACTTCCTTTTGCATTTGTGTTGATTGATATGTTGAGTTTTGATGTTATACTGGGTATGGATGGACTTTAAATAAGCCCTCATACGAGCTTTCCAATATGAGTAGTTTGCTCCATCAAGTAAGGGAGGACATTTATTGTTGTTTCCCCATTGATTTGAATCCATAGTTAACACAAAGATCAAATCATGCTACTATAGCTTTGTTTGAAAAGCAAAGAACAAGTGTCCCGCTCTGATATCAATTGAAAAATTATAGTCCCATGATCTTGTGATTATTCGTTAAATAGATTCGAACCAACTGAGCTCAACAATAAAAGAAAGAAAAGATAATAATCACAACACAGATTTTTAGGTGGAAAAATCACAATTAGAATCCAACAACATGTGATTAAAAACCCACGGACCCTCGGCCACAATAACAATCCACTATGAAGAATAATGCAAGAGATTTCTTACACCGACCAATCTAGGCACACGTGATCACTCGAGACCTACAAGTATTTGACCTTTATTCTTCAATCTGTGGATATCTACCTTTACTAGAGAGATGTCGAATCCACAACACACTCACACCTCCAGAACACTCATGAACTATTTTGTGATTTTGGTTTAGACTTGACAATTTTCTAGAAATAAGAAATGAGAATGAATCATCAAGCAAACATGAGAGAAATATACAATGTAACCTCACTACATCACTCTCTCAAAAGACCCACTCAAAATACAGACTCAGGGGATCCAAATAACATAACCGAACAAGCTAGATATAAATAGACATTAGACCTTCACGGGTGCGATGAGCTTGTCGAGGGCCATAGACCTCCTTCGCGGGTTGTAGTAAAAAAAAAGCTAGGAGCATGTTTTCATTGTGGCCTAGGCCGTGTCCTAGTCGCAGCCACCAATCCCCTATTAGCAAGTGCGAGTATGTGTTCACAGGCACATAACTAAACTGAAGATAAAGTATTGTGAGATGATTTCCTCGCAACCTAGTCGCAGCCTTGTCGCGACTCCCAAAAGACACATCACGAACGTGATTAGGAGATTCGCGACGTGAACGAGAATAGCAGACCAACTGCAAAATCTAACTTTTGCAATCTTTCTTTTTTCCATGTTTTGAGGCAAAAATTTCCTGCTTTCTTACTAGACAACCAGCCATCCTTGATCCCATGCTTGCCAAACAATTCAAACCTACACTTTTGAGAAAACCAAGAAAGATATATTAACAAGATAAACATGCAACAAAGATTTGTTTTGTCAAGGAGGAAATTGCCAAAAATGCTAACAATAATGGATAGGAATACTGTTAATGACAGAATAATGGATGATCATATTTGAGTATTATACTATATGATGTGGCACCCCGTATGACACTATGTGATAAGCCTCACAAAAGATTAGAGTTAGTAAAGATACAATCTCACTCATTTATATATTCAAACACAATCCCATAGAGAGTGTGTGTGTAAGGCCTACATGCATGTACACACGTATCAAATTCTCTCTTTGAGTATGTGTTTGAATGTATAAATGAGTGTGATTATAGCATTTTTAACTTTGAGGCTACAAAAGCTTTTTGTTCAATGTATGAACCCATAAAAAATGAAAAATAAAATAAAATTATGTATATATATACATACTGCAATGATTCTGTATGACTTTGTATATTTTTAGTATTCATATTGGGTTTACATGATGGCCAACAAAGCTGGCTAGTGAAAACTATATACATGCTTATATAGAGTTTCGTCAATATGGATTTGTAAGGGCTATAAACGGCTGCCTGCTTAATTTGCCTAATGTTAGGACCCCTTGTTGTCAAATTCCATGGAAAAAACCAAGGTTGTAATAAGATTGTAATTTTCCAGTTTTCCAGGTTTTGGCTTCCCGCTCGTGCGAGGAAAGTGACGCTCGAGCGGGGTTTGCACTCTCACAGCATCTGTTATGTCTGCACAAAATACTGGATGATGTGATTTTACGCTCAAGCGTGGGAACTTCCGCTCGAGCGTGAACCCTGTATGAAACACGCAATATGAAGTCTCCACTCGAGCGGGCATTCCCATGCTCGAGTGGACCGTGTGATTTCTGGTTCTATATATTCGCGTGTTGGTTCGATTTTAGGATTACTTTTCCTAGATCTTGTTTAAGGATCTTAGGGTTTTGTTTGAGGTTTGCTTCTGAGTTTTTTGGTAAGTTTTCCTTGATATATTTGAGAGGGTTTGTAACCTATGATCTAAGATTCATTCATCAAGGAGTTTGGTTCTTCATAATTAAGAGTGTTCTTCTTTGGTAGATTCCGAAGATTCAAACGTGGAGTTTCAAAGGAGTTTGATTCTATACGTAGTCGTTGATTCGACAAGTGAAGTTGTGGATTCAACTTCAGATTAATCAGTTCTGAGACGAAGGCTTGGTGAAAGAGTTACAGAAGGTTTGAAGGCAAATTGACTGAATTGGGTAATTTGTGTGTTATCTTTGTAATCTTTCTTTCTTCAGTAGTGGATTGATTAGTGGCATTTCGCCCGTGGTTTTTTATTACAATTGAAGGTTCTTCAATTGTGGTTTTTCCACGTAAAAATCGTTTGTATCGATTTATTGTTTATTCCGAAAATAACAATCTAAATCACTTTTGTAAGTGCTTGATGATTAGATTGTATGTTTTGAATAATTGGGAATTAAAATATTTTAATCTTGATCTAATCACGAATCACTTAGGATTTTCAATTGGTATCAGAGCAGGTCACTCTTTGTTTTTTTATCAAAACTATAGGAGTGTGATTTTGTGTGATTGGTGATATGGATTCAATTCGTGAAGGTAACTCGACCCATAGACCTCCGTTACTTGATGGTACAAACTATTCTTATTGGAAAGCTCGTATGAGAGCGTTTTTGAAATCCATCGATGAGAAAGTTTGGCACTGTGTGCTCTATGTGCTCTATGGATGGAGTGAACCTACTGTCACCATTGATGGTGTTGAGATTCCCAAACCCCTTGATAAATGGGACACAACCAATTATCAAAACTCGAGTTGGAATAGCAAGGCTCTCAATTCCCTTTTTTGCTCCGTCACACCTAAAGAGTTTCGTCATATCTGCACGTGTGAGGTAGCAAAAGAGGCTTGGGACATTCTTGAAACAATTCACGAAGGTACTACTTCTGTCAAAAGGTCAAAACTTCAACGTCTCACCTCTGCCTTTAAAACCCTTTTTATGCGTGATGATGAGACGTTTGATGATTTCTATGCAAAACTTAGTGACATTGTGAATTCTTGTTTCACACTCGGTGAGAAAATCCCTGAAGCTAAAGTTGTTGGAAATATTTTGAGGTCTTTACCGGAGAGATTCCAATCAAAAGTGACAGCCATTGAGGAGGCTCGGAATGTTGATACCCTCAAGCTTGATCCGTTGGTTGGAAATTTGCAGACTTATGAAGCCCACCAGATTTCTAAGAAAAAACAAAAAGATAGTGTGGCTTTCACTAGTGCTCATGAGACTGGAAAAACTCCGGAGACTGAGTTTGATTTAGAGTCTGAGATGACGGCTATGTTTACTAAACAGTTTAAAAAAATTTTGAAGAAAAAGAGGCCTAATTTCAGAGACCCTATTTCAAAAGACAAGAGTAATGAAAAACCCAAAACTTTTCCACCAAAACTTGCTCAAAAAACTGAAAAGAAGATTGTAAAAGGGCAAGGGGTCAAGTGCTATGAATGTCAAGGGTTTGGCCATATTGCCCTTGAATGTCCTTCGAAAAAGAATCGAAAGAAAGTCTACACTGTGACTTGGGATGATGAAAGCGGGTCGGAGCAAGAACCCGAAGAACCTAAATTTGGTGAAGACGGGGATAGTGCTTTTATGGCATTTTAGTCCCCTTTCACTCAACCTCTTCCAAAGCCAGTAGAATTAGCTCGTGGTTAGAACCTGCATCATGCTCCCACCTTTGATGGGAGTAACTACTTGTATTGGAAGATCAGAATGAGGGCGTTTCTGAGAGCTTTTGACCCAGAAGGCTGGCAAACCATTGAAGAAGATATAGAAAGTGCTGACAATCCGAGCAATCAGAGAGCCCTAATTACTATTTGTGAAGCAATTTCTGATGAAGAACAGCAACGGATTGCTCACTGTACAAAGGCTAAAGATGAATGGGAAATTCTGAGCCAATTTCATGAAAGATGAGATTCACCTTCACCACCATCCAGCAACTTTCCTGCCTTAGTTGCTAGATTGGATGAGGTCAAGGAGAGTGAAGAGCAAAAAGAGGATGATGAAACATCAGAAGACAATGATGAGATTAATGGTGATGAACTACAACAAGCTTACGAAAATCTTTACGAGGAATCTCTGAATTTGTCCAAAATCAATGACAAACTCTCTCTCAAGCTCAAAGCATGTGAAAGTGAGAATGTCAAGCTAAAAGGAGAACTTGTAGCAACAAAGTAGAATGTCATCAAGATCTCAAGTGACAGGCAAGACCTATGTGGAAAACTTCTATCCTGTGAAACTAAAAGGAATGAACTTCTGAAAGTGTATTCCACATATGAAGAGAAGCTTGAAAGCCTTGAGATGTCAAAAGCTACATTGGAAGAGATAGTCTGTCAGAAAGATGAAGAACTCCGTATTGCTAGAGCCACAATTGCCATGTGGAACAGAGGTTCCAAATCTTTAGAAGACATCCTCGGGTCTCAACAAATGGGTTGTGACAAAAGTGGGCTAGGCTATGGTGCGACAGCTCACAAGGGACAGCCTCTACTTCACATGACCTGAAGACTCAAGCAAAGGGAAAGTTGAAGGTAGACCAGGGTGACCCTCTCTTCATCTACCTAAAGGGGGTAAATCAACAAAAGGGAGGTAAAACTTGTTTTTATTTGTCATCACTATGGTAGGTATGGCCACATTCGTCCTTATTGCTTTGAATTGTTTGGTAAGGTGTCTCAAAAGGGTAGAAATTCGAATACTTTTTGGGTTAGGAGACAACCTTACATGTCTAGGCGGAATACCAAGATTCATGAGGGTGTTCACAATGCCAAGACATTTACCAAGACCAAAAAGATTTGGGTGAGAAAAGATGATTTGACTTGTTTAGTTGTTCACACTGCTCTAAAAGCACGTGACTCACACATGTGGTATCTTGATAGTGGGTGCTCTCGTCACATGTCCGGTAACAAATCCTACTTCACCTCCCTTGAAAAATATGAAGGAGGAATTGTTACCTTTGGAGATGGCGGCACTTCTAGCGTCATTGGTAAGGGCTCTATAAGTGTTGCTGGTCTTCCCAAGCTAGAAAATGCTCTACTTGTTGGTGGTCTTAAAGAAAATCTTTTGAGCATTAGTCAAATGTGTGACTCCCATCATGAAGTATTGTTTTCAAAAAATAAATGTGAAATTTTAGATAAAAAGGGAAATACTGTCTTGCATGGGGTTCTCACATCTGATAACTGCTATGGGATTGTTACTACTAATGATCTCACTTGTCACTCTGCCATCATAAGTAACATTGAGTTGTGGCATCAAAGATTAGGTCATATGAATTTCAAAGACCTAACTAAGATAGCCAATAAAGAGCTTATGAGAGAAGTACCTAAATTGTGTAAGAATCTGAACCATGTGTGTGGACCATGTCAACTTGGAAAGCAAACCCGTGCCCCTCATAAAAAGGTGAACAACTTTACAACCAAACGTCCTCTTGAATTGGTTCACATGGATTTAATGGGTCCTACTCGCACTGAAAGCATTGGAGGTAAAAGATATATTTTTTTAACTGTTGATGATTTTACTCGATTTTCGTAGGTAAATTTTTTAAGGAAAAAATCTGATACGTTTGATGCTTTCCAGGCCTTAGTCCTTAAAATCCAAAATGAACAGGGTGTTTCCATTGGACGTATCATAAGAATCCGAACTGATCATGGTCATGAGTTTGAAAATAGTTCATTTTCGGATTTTTGTGATATGCATGGAATTAAGCATGAATTTTCTGCACCTATTACTCCACAACAAAATGGAGTGGTTGAGAGGAAGAACAGAGTTGTTCAAGAAATGGCTAGGGTCATGCTCCTTAGTAAGAAACTTCTTCCAAAGTTTTGGGCTGAAGCCCTAAATACTGCTGTTTATGTCATAAATCGCGTGTATTTAAGGCCCGACACTTTACAAACTCCATATGAATTGTGGAAGGGCTTGAAACCTAATGTAAAACACTTCAAAACTTTTGTGAGTAAGTGTTACATTTTCAAAGATAGAGAGCCTTTGGGCAATTTTCACTCCCGAAGTGATGAAGGTATTTTTCTAGGGTATTCAACCACTAGTAGGACTTTTCGAGTCTATAACCTGTGAACTTCTTCTTTAATGGAATTAATCAGTGTGGTTATAGATGACATAGGACCCCCTACTCCAGCAACAAATGAAGATAACAATGGTGAGTCTCCAATCCTGGATACTGAACCACAAAGACAAAGAGAAGCTGATGTCCAAACACAAGAAGTTGAGACATCACCGTCCTCACAAGTAAGTTCAAGTCCAAAGAGTGCACAAAGAAACATCACTCATGATGCTTCTGTCGCCGCAAGTCCTGAGTTCAAACCATCAGCAAGGGTGAAACTGAATCATCCAGCTCAACAGGTGATTGGAAGTGTATCGGATCGAATGAAAACCCGAAGACAGATTCGGGATGAGGTATCACATATGTGTTATGTTTCATTAATTGAACCTAAGAATTTTAAAGAGGCCTTACTAGATGATAGTTGGGTCAATGCTATGCATGAAGAATTAGGTCAATTTGAACGTAACAATGTTTGGACTCTAGTTCCCAGACCTAGAGACATGAATGTGATAGGTACCAAGTGGATCTTTAAAAATAAATCTGATGAGAATGGTACTGTGGTTAGGAATAAAGCCAGGTTGGTTGCTCAAGGCTACACACAAGTAGAGAGTGTTGACTATGATGAGACGTTTGTCCCAATTGCACGTCTCGAATCTATTCGTATTTTACTTGGTGTTGCATGTTTTCTTGGTTTCAAATTGTTTCAAATGGATGTGAAAAGTGCCTTTCTGAATGGGCACTTGAAAGAAGAGGCATATGTTGAGCAACCAAAAGGGTTTGAGGACCCTAAATGTCCAAATCATGTCTACAAGTTAGACAAGGTTTTGTATGGGTTGAAACAAGCCCCTCGGGCTTGGTATGATAGACTTACTACCTTTCTTCTTGATAATGATTTTCAAAGTGGTAGTGTGGATAAGACTTTATTTGTGAAACATACTAAGTCTCATATTCTTGTTGTTCAGATTTATGTTGATGATATTGTGTTTGGATCCACTGCTGATCATCTTGTGAAATATTTTTCGGATTGCATGACACATGAGTTTGAGATGAGCATGATGGGAGAGTTGTCTTATTTTTTGGGTCCTCAAATTAAACAATCTCCTTCAGGTATGTTTGTTTCTCAGTCTAAGTATGCCAAAAATCTTGTGTCAAAGTTTGGTCTTGAGTCTGCCAAACATGCTCGCACTCTCATGAGCACCAGTCTTCACTTTTCGAAAGATTCCTCTGGTATTGATGTTGATCCTACCCTGTATAGGAGTATAATAGGGAGTCTTCTTTACCTCACAGCCAGTCATCCTGATATTGTTTCAGTGTAGGTGTTTGTGCCCCTTACCAAGCCAGTCCTAAAGAGTCTCATCTTCTTGCTGTCAAACGCATCATTAAATATGTTAATGGGACATTGGGGTATGGGGTTGGTTTTCTATTGATACTACAGCTGAAATTACTGGTTTTTCTGATACCGACTGGGCAGGGTGTGCTGATGATAGGAAGAGTACATCCAGGGGGTGTTTTTACCTTGGGAATAATTTGGCTTCCTGGCATAGTAAAAAGCAAAATGCCATCTCCCTTTCGCCTGCTGAGGTTGAGTACATTGCTGCAGGAAGTTGTTGTGCACAAATACTGTGGATGAAGCAAATGCTTCATGATTATGGGATAGAACAGAACACTCTCACTCTTTTCTGTGATAACACAAGTGCCATAAACATTTCAAAAAATCTTGTCCAACACTCTCGCACCAAACACATTGACATCCGTCATCATTTTATTCAAGAGTTAGTGGAAGAAGGCCTTGTTATTCTGGAACATGTATACACTGAGCATCAAAAAGCTGATATTTTTACAAAACCCCTTGATCTTCTTCGATTTGAGTTTCTTAGAAAGACCTTGGGCATAGTGCTCAGTAACTAGGGTGTTTCCTGTTTTTTTTTTTTTTTTTTAAAGTGAGTATGGGTGGTTGGCTTATTGTATGCTTGGATGTGATAATCTCATTGTCTTTGATTCCTGATATCTTTGCATCAAAAATTTATATGAACACTGCTCATGTTGCTTACAAGATCTCATTCTTCTTTGTTCATAGCTCATTCTGAATGCCCATACTCATTTACTTCATGATCTCATTCTGTACACATCCTTGAGATAAATTGTTGCAGGGGTTTCCGCACAAGTGATCAAAGTTCTCTAAGGACCACTAATAGTGTTTCTTGTATTTTTTCAGAGGAATTGACCTATACTAGTATATCATGGGTGATGTTGAGTCTCTTAACCATCTACCATATTTTTTTTTCACTCCATGGTTTCTCCCTCAGTTCATTGAAATCCGGGCATTAGGAAAAGGCTACCTCAGAGGCACCAACCAGGCCATCCTTTTTGATTTCATTCTTCTCTGGTTTGGTCTCTATACTCTTAAGTGTGCATGCCTCCAGTGAGTGCCCACAAGAAAGAAAAGTTCAAAACCTAAAAAAAGAGGGAATCATTGATTGAGGGGGAGCCTCCGCGTTTACTCAACAAATACCCCATGATTCCTAGTGGTTTGACTTTTCTCTGTGATGTTCAGTTACTCTTGTCGGAGGTCCAGCCATCCGATCACTACGAGGATTAACTCTAGCTTTGTGGCTCTCAAGGATTACACACACACACATTCTATTTGTGAGCTCTCGTGTGTGTTTTTTGAGTTTTGCATTCTTATGTTGCTTATGTCATTGATTGAATTCTATCTATTTTGTTCATGACCTGGTGTTTCAATTTCTATTTTTGTACAAGTTTATAGGATTCATGATTGATGGACTATTTTATCCTAGTTGTACAGTCTTCCAATTGGACTCCCCGCTGGTTTCAGGACATCTTAGTTGTTTTTTTTGTTTTAATTTTAAAATAAAAAAATAATTTTTTTTTTTAATGCGTTGTCCCCGCTCGAGTGGACATTCCCACGCTCAAGCGTGGTTTTGGGTCTTGCAGCATTTTGCACTATGCTTTACAATTCTGTGGGGTTGATTTGGCGCTCGATCGTCCGTTTTCGCGCTCGAGTGGGTCTCACGTGCTTTGGCTCACGCTCAAGCGTTAAAACCCACGCTCGAGCGGACTGGTTTTGTTTAAATCTCTCTCCCTCGACTCTTCAGTTCATTTTTTCTCCAAGTCTCATTCTCTCTCCTAAGGCACCTTGGCGATTCAGTCCTTTGCTCTTCCTTGGTGTCATCTGTGGTGATTTCAGTGTGTTTTGCATGCCTAAGGTGTGTCTCTTCTCGATTTCCCCTCTGTTTTTCTGTTTTGCTTTGTAATTTTTCTGCCATTTTGATTTCCTAGTGTTCGTTATGCTTTAGCCTGTTTCTTCATGTCTAGGGTTCTTCATTGTTGATTTTGATTATTTCATAATGGTTTAGTGTCTTTCTCTTGTATCTAGGGTTAGTGCTTTGGAGCCTTTTGCTAGTTTTTTTTTTTCTCTAGGGTTTAAATTGGGGATTTTTTTTTTTTTTGGTTACATATATTGCCCTATGCTATTGTGATCTTTTTTATTGCATTGCTGATTGAGTCTCTAACCATGTTGTCTTAATGTGTGCTTGATTGATGTTTCCCTAGCTCCAATTAACATTTCATTTATCGTATGCTAAGGTTATGAGTTCCACTGATTTTACCATGATTCCTCTTCGAAATATTTGGTTCTTTTGCGACTACATTGTCGCGTCCTAGTTTTATTTACTTACCTCATGTTGCTATATCACATTGTGCTACTAATGTTTTGTGGTTTCTCTTTTCGTTTATTTTTTTTTGGGGGATTGGGGGTTGTGTGTTTTGTTTTTGTTTCTTTGTCTTGCTTTAGTCATGTCTACTTTCAAGAGACGGAAGTCTACTGCCCCTCGCCCTACCTTTAACACTGACCGATTTCCCTCGGCTGAGAAAGCCAAGTTGTACCGCGAGTCTTATCCAGCCCGCACCATTCATCTTGAACGTAATGTTCGACCCAACACATTCGAGTCTATCCCTATCCGTTCACTTTTTGATCCCTTGGGTGGGGATAATGTCCTCTTATTTTTCTGGTTCGCAAAACCTAACTTGGATTCGTGAATTTTATTGCAACATGGATAGTCTTGATGATATTGGTCCCTCTTTCAAGACTTGGGTTAGGTCCAAGCCAATCACAGTTACCACAGATCTTATCCGAGAGTTATTAGGGATTGGTTAAGTCTTCCCCATATTCTGCCCCTTTCATGTGCGTCCAACCTGTGATTTCAATGAGGATGCAAATACTTTGTGTGGTTTCCCTCATTCTTGGCCCTCCGGTTCCTTAATCAAACAAAATAAGTTTCTCCCTCAATTTCGGTTTCTCAACCTTATTGTGTGTGCCAATGTCATTGTTACCACCCATAGTTCTGAAATCAACCAGAACCAAGGGTTTGTTCTCTAGTGTCTCGCTCAAAATCGCTCCATTGATCTTGCCACTCTGATCAATCAAAAGATGGTTGCCGCTTATGAGCGCAACAATCTTGGTTTACCCTACGGGTGCCTTATCAACAGGCTTCTCGCCAAGTTTGAGGTCCCTTCTTTTGATGAAGATGAGTTTGCTTCCCCTACTCAGCCTTTTACCAAAAAGACTTTCTCTCAAACTCAGTCTCACATTCGGGGGGTTTCTACTGGGGCAGGTCGGTCTGGTGCAGGTTCTAGTGATGCTACTGCTATGGCAGAGGAGGCTAAGTACGATGCAGTTGATGCCGGTGGTGCTATTGGTGAGAGAGAGTAGCCCCCTCCGGTTCATACGGTTCGTGGCCAGCTTCTGTCTTTTCAGCGGTCTGTTACTTCTCAGTTTGACCGACTTGAGGGGCGGATAGATATCTTTGAGGCACGGCTCACGGATCTTGAGACCACTGCTGATGCCCGGTTCAGTGCATTGGAGGCTTCTTCACAGCGCATTGAGGCATCCGTGGCCCAGTCTTCTTCTCAGTTGGATTAGATTTTGTCTATGCTTCAGATGTAGTCACAGCCACCCGCTCCCTGAGCTTCAGTTCTGTTTCTTTTGCTTTTTGATTTCTCCTGGACAAAAAGGGGGAGTGGATACTTCCTTGGTACAGATGGATAGTATGGTTACATACTTTTGGTATAGTTTTACTTTTGCTTATATACTTCCTTGGTACAGATGGATAGTATGCTTATATACTTGGAGTTGGATAGTACGCTTATATACTTGGAGTTGGATAGATGGGCATATGGTTTTTTTTTCATGGATGGATAGTATATTTTTTTTTATGGATGGATTTATATTTTGTTATCTAACACAGTTCCACAGATTTTGGTTGGCTTGTGTGGTTGTTTTTCTTTCAGGGTGTTTTGTTCAAAATCATGGATCTCAGATTTTCACGGTTGTTGCTGTTTTTTTTTTTTTTTGGTACTTTTGATAGGAAAATTGTTTTAGCATGGTTTTGTCCGGGATTTGACAAAGGGGGAGATTGTTAGGACCCTTTGTTGTCAAATTCCATGGAAAAAACCAAGGTTGTAATAAGATTGTAATTTTCCAATTTTCCAGGTTTTGGCTTCCCGCTCGTGCGGGGAAAGTGACGCTCGAGCAGGGTTTGCACTCTCACAGCATCTATTATGTCTGCACAAAATACTAGATGATGTGATTTTATGCTCGAGCGTGAACCCTATATGAAACACGCAATATGAAGTCTCCGCTCGAGCGGGCATTCCCACGCTTGAGCAGACCGCGCGATTTCTGGTTCTATATATTCGCGTGTTGGTTCAATTTTAGGATTACTTTTCCTAGATCTTGTTTAAGGATCTTAGGGTTTTGTTTGAGGTTTACTTCTGAGTTTTTTCGTGAGTTTTCCTTGATATATTTGAGAGGGTTTGTAATGTATGATCTAAGATTCATACATCAAGGAGTTTGGTTCTTCATAATTAAGGGTGTTCTTCTTCAGTAGATTCCGAAGATTCAAACGTGGAGTTTCAAAGGAGTTTAATTCTGTACGTAGTCATTAATTTGACAAGTGAAGTTGTGGATTCAACTTCAGATTAATCAGTTCCGAGACGAAGGCTTGGTGAAAAAGTTATAGAAGGTTTGAAGGCAAATTGACTGAGTTGGGTAATTTGTGTGTTATCTTTGTAATCTTTCTTTCTTCAGTAGTGGATTGATTAGTGGCGTTTCGCCCGTGGTTTTTTATTACAATTGAAGGTTCTTCAATTGTAGTTTTTCTACGTAAAAATCGTTTGTGTCAATTTATTGTTTATTCCGAAAACAACAATCTAAATCACTTTCGTAAGTGCTTGATGATTTAGATTGTATGTTTTGAATAATTGGGAATTGAAATATTTTAATCTTGATCTAATCACGAATCACTTAGGATTTTCACCTAATGTTAAGGCCACCCTGTGAAGGGAGGAGAAAGAAACAAGAAGAGAATAAGAGAGGAAAAAGGTAAATGCAACCAGAGGATGTAGTTATCAATAATGGTTAATTTAAAAAAAGGAAGATGTAGAAAAAAATAAAAATTTTAAAATTTCTTTAGTGGGTGTATAGAAAAATAAATGTGGGTGACAATGAAATAAAGTGCCGAACTTTGGAGGATGGCTCTAAATGCACCCCAAAAGTTTGATTGGACACCCCAACCTTAGTTTTGAATTTTGGATTTTTTTGGTTGAACACCCCGAAACAATTTAATTAAATCCACTTTTACCACCACATCCACCTCCTACAATTACCGTCATTGCTTGAGCCTTCTTCGTCGCCGTCAAATGACCACCAACCCCACATTTGTCGCTGTCGTCGTAGCCCATTCGTTGACTCCTTTTTTTCCTCCACCGTTATTTGTCGCCCCCATCTCTTCTTCTTTTACTTCTTCTCTTCTTTCTAAAACCCTAGATTTTCATATCTAGGGTTTTGAATATGAAAATCTAAGGTTTTGAAATGAAAGAGAAGAAAAAGAAGAAAAAGGAACTAGGAGAGGGGGTTCGCGATGGGAAAAAGTCGCCACAAGAAGAAAGTGGAAGAGAAGAAAACGTGGCATGGCGGTGGCGGCAACTGGTAGAGTGTGAAGAAGGAAAAGGGAATTGCAGAGGAGGAGGAACTACCAGTGATGGCAGTGGCGTGACAGTGTGTATGGAAGGTTTGGTGGTGGCGATAGGGTGGCTGGAGCTAAGTGGCTGGCAAGAGGTATGGTTTTGACCATTTTGATCATTTTCTTGAAGGACAAAATTGTATTAATTTAAATTTTATTTATTTATTTATTTATTTTTAAAATGGCATGCCCAATCAAACTTTTGGGATGCATTTATAGCCACCCAACTTTAGACCTCTAGGTGCAATGTAAAAAGACAATACTAGGTTGACAGAGTATCTTCTGGTACCAAAGCATCCAAAAGAGCAATGGTACAGGGCCCGAAAGGGTTTCGAGCCAAACGGCTCGAATTTCAGAAGGAAGGAGGAAGAAGAAGAAGAAGGAGAGGAGGAAGAAGAAGAAGGAGAGGAGGAGAAGCAGAACTGGAGGGGGCCCTAAAAATGGGGTTGGAGGCGGAGGTGGAGGCGGAGGCGGCGGCGGCGGCGGGTGGAGGCGGACGAGCGACGAGCTGCGAGATCGGCAGACGAGCTGCGAGATCGGACGAGCGACGAGCTGCGACGCCGGCCGACGAGCTGCGACGCACGCCGGCGAGCTGCTCTTCTCTCTCTCGCCTCTGCTCTTCTCTCTGTTCAACGAAGAAGACGAAGAGAAAGAAAGAGAAGGAAGAAAAGGAAGAAAAGAAAAAAAAAATTTCAAAGCCCAAAACGACGTCGTTTTGGGCTTCGAGCCGGATTCGACCCCCAGATTTCGGGCCCTCAAACATTATTCCATCCAAAATTATTGATTAATTATTATTATAAAGGTTAATAATTAGGGTTTTACGCCTTGTTTGGGAAGATTAAATAAGTCCACACTTTTTATCTTTTTTGAGTCACATCAATTAACATCTTCTCTCTACTTTTCTATATATCTTTTTATAAAAAGTCAAAAAGTACACTTATTTAGAACATTCCAAATAACCCTTTAGTCTTTACATAATAATAATAATAATAATAATAATGCAGATTAGGTGACTGGCCAAAGTTCTTGATTAACTTGATTTGTGAAACTATTGTGTTGAACGTCATTATTTTTTTGTTCTTTATTTTACAGGAACAACAAACGTGTTTTCTTTGTTTCTTTCTTTCTTTCTTTTTATTTTATTTTTTATTTTTAATAATAAACAAACAAATATCATGTTTGATTAGATACCTAATTTCTCTAGAGAAAGAAGAGGGAAGGGATGCAAGAAAAACTTGTTTGAAAAACAAAGTGGAAACAAACTTGTTATTTATTTTATTTTTATTTTTTATTTTTTACCCACCCAAAAAAACACAAGTTTTTTGTTTTCACTTTTTTTTCCCTATTTTTTAAACACAACTGTTTTATTTTTTTTTCAGCACAACAAAAATAGTTACTTTGAATGTGAAATTTTGAAACGCAATTAGGGAAAAAAAAAAAAAGAAGAACAAGTTATGACATAGATTTCTCATATTAAGTTTATAATTGAATAGGATATTATCATTTAGAAATAAAGTCAAACAAACAACCTACACATGTTATATGTTGTGGTATTTTATTCAATATAAGTATATTAATATACTAGTGAAGTACTAACTATTTGGAATGGAGACATGATTTATGAAATTGTCATTTAAAAATAATAATAATAATAATCTCACAATAATTTTAATCCCAAACGACACTTTTTGTATTATTAAAGGCACAGTAAGACTACCACATCATTTAAGATGAGACATTGTGGGATCATCACTTTTGACTTTGTATTTATCACTATAATTTTTTGAATGTCGTGGAAAGAACACAAAAAATAAAAATAAAAATTATAAGGCTGGATGAGTAATGAGATACAATTTTATTTTTTATATTTATACAAAATGATATGACTCAATGAGTACCATTCATTTACCACCAGGGTTGGTGGCCTCGTGGAGAATGCAGTGCATTCCCCAGCATTGAGCCGGGGTCGATTCCTGGGAGGGGGTGTTTGAAATTTCCTCAGAAAACACGCCCTATACTCCCCTTGACAACCTGTCCTCTGCTGGGGCGTGTGGTTGCGCTCCATTGGTGCCCTGGTGATGAGTCCCTCACTTGGTGGGGGTTAATTCCTGACTGACAACTGATTACCCCGGGGTCAGGGCCTACGGGGCCGTGATGACACCACATAGCCCTTTTTTTCATGTTCAATAAATAAATAAATAAATAAAAAATGAGTACCATTCATTTTAAAACAAAATATTTATAAAAATAAATTTATTTACAACAATTGTATTCTCATATCATTCTTGTACAATTTTATGTGAATAGAATTTTTCAAAATGAATAGGCCTCTCTGCTCTTGGGGTGTTGCTAAATACACTCTTCAGTTTTTTTTCTCTACACATACGTCCTTCTCACATTTAGGTGAGTATAAAAGAAATTTGATGGGTATATTTAATAACACCCGACCCGACCTAATCATACTGTTGACCTAACAAGGTCTCATTTCGAACTGTGAACTCCTTTTGGTGTTTTTGGGATGAAATTGTGTTAGAATTGGATAATTTATTCTTAAGAAAGGACAATGGACAATAATAGCATACGATTTTTTATCTCAAAATTTTCATGTCCCTCTATAAAATATTTACATCGATTAGATCATATCTTAAAATTATCGCAATTTGAGATTCAATGATTTAGTAATTATGAGTATTTTTAGACGGAATAACAAAAGCAAAATTTAATAGTCAAGAATCCTTCACTGACAATAATAGTTACTTACCCAAGAGAAAAAAAAGGAAGAAAAAAGACAATAATAGTTGGGAATTGAATAACCCCTCACCTCCTCCATTTCACAGATACCAATCGTCATGTCAACTACTTGAGAGTTGAATAACCCCTCACTCACCCCCTCCACCATTTCACAATTTCACAGAGACCAATCATCTTCTCAACTACTGGTGACACTGACATCAAGATTCCAACTGCAATTAAGACAACCAGAGGAAAAACAAAACTTTGCTACCTCAGATGCACAATTGTTTATTGGTTTGACTTGTTTTTAATGATATTGGGAGGCTTGGTCTTGTCATCATCTATCTATGATGAGGTTATTGCTCTGTACAACAACATAAGAAATAAGTTAGGACTTGTATATTGGGGTGCTTGTCTAGATTCAACTTATTGAAGATGATATTAATATTAATATTTCAAAAGGAGAGCTCTGTCTTAGTTGCTTCATACATCAGCTACCCCTTAACCAAAAGTCAGACCCTTTTTCTTCATTTTTTTTTTTTTTTTAAAACATTAAACAAATAAAATTAGACCTTCGTTGTTGTTGTTGTTGTTTATTTTATTTTATTTTATTTTTTATTATTATTTTTTTCTATAGCTTTGGTTGTTAATTAAAAACACATTTCCATCCCATAAAGGTTGTCTCTTACTTGACATCAAAAGATAACTTACTAAAAATTGAGAGCAAAACAATATATCAGTAGATGAATTTTACCCTCATTGTTTTTTTTTTTTCATTTTTTTTTTTTCACATCCTAAATGTGAACAGTGGCAGAGCCAGAAAATTAAATCAGGTTGAGGGAGATAATGTAGCGGTGATACAACTGAGAAGGTGAGCATCGATTGATTGCCAATGAAGATACTCAGGATTGAACACCTCCTTTCCAGTTGCATCTTCAGCCCTAATTTCTGGACACAACAAAGATCCATCAACAAAACCTAGCAAATTCGTAGCCCTAAGAATGTTGTGAAATTGATTTTTCCAAATCAAAAAATTTGTGGAATCAAGTTTGACAGTAACAAACGAACTGAGATTAGAAATCAAGAGATTCAAATTTGAAGGTAACGAAGAATCAACAATAGAAGTTAGGCTTGAAGATAATTCAGCCATGAGAGAGAATCGAAGCTCGTGGGAGCATTCAAAGCTCTGATACCATATAGAAAGAACTATATTTTCCTTTATTAATCTTTGAAAGAAGTAATACAACTGCAGAACTATATATCACTAACCATATCACTAATCAACATTATTAACTAATTCTAATATAACTACCTACTAACTCAACTAAACTCAGTTATAAAAGAAACTGTTATATAATATCTTTAATATCTGTATTCTCTTCAGAGGAGCACTTATTAATTACAGTTTTTTTTTTCTTTTTTAATAACCAAAAATAAGAAGATAATAATAATTTTTGAATTAATATTAAGTAGAAAAAATTAAATAAATTATTACAAAAGCATTTCACATAAAATTTTACAATTAATTTCGAGTAAAATCGAAAAGAAAGCATTGCGTGTAACTATTGTATCATGGACAATGTAAAAAAGTCATATATTTAAATCGTAAAATAAATTATATAATGGTAAGATAAATCAAATTTTTACAAAATTTGAGTAAAAATTTTCTATAATAGTGATATCACGTCATTATTAACATATGATATCACAAACTAATAGTAAAGCAATATATGAAGGTTGAACTTCACATGTAAATATAACTAACACTCTAATAATTTTTACATATATATAGTGAGATTAATTATATTTGTATATCAATAATGATGATATTACCGTTATTATGAGATTTTTTCACAAAATTTTCATACATAAAAATATAATTCGTTGTAGTCATTTCATTTTTAATAAAATAATCACTATTGTTTTTATAAATTTAAAAATACCCTTGATATTTTATTCTAAATATTATTTTTGTTTAAAATTTTATTTATATACATAAAAAAAATAAAAAATTCAAGAGGGACACGTGACCTCCTAGTTTCTATGTGGCTCCCCACCAAATGTGAATTCATAAAACATATATCGTACGCACAATTAAAATTTACCACATATCATTTTTATGAGGTGAAAAGGTAGTGAAAAACATCCATCCACAAATATCAATTTCTTAAAAAATTTAAAGAACTTACAAATGTAATAATTCAAGTATCAAAAAGGGGGATGGCTTCAAAAAGAAGCTATACATGTCTATATTTCTGTACTATATGTAAATAGAACACTTTAATTGGTGTCTTGAGGCTGCTTTTTTTTTTTTTTTTTCAATGCCAAATAGATTTTTGTTTCTCTGACTCCACTAATTGACATATCTCCTGTAAACCTGTAACTGATCAAATTCACATCGGTGAATTTGATCAAAACCCTCTTATAATAAAATTTTCATGCATTAGTTTTGTTTGATTATAAAGAAAATAAATGATGGAAAGTGAAAATGGTAATAATTGAAGTAATAGAAAAGAAAATATATATCTTGTATAAATTTGATTAGGATGAAAATTTAACAAAAAAATAGGAATTCTAATTATAAGTAACTTACTGCTGTAACAAATTTAATTTTTATTGTATGCCCTTTGTTTTTTTTCTAGAAACTGGAAACTTAGTTATCATACTATCATGAGTGGTACAAGAAAATTTATTTTTTTCTAACTCCCACCACTTTCATACTAAACAAACTTAAATTTTTTAATTTTATTTTTTTATATTCCTTCACTTTCTACCATTTTTATCCTTACCAAATTGGACAAGCACAAAATTTTTTTTTTTGAAAAGTCCAGTATACATCACTATTACTAAAATATCCTTATTGAGTAAGTTAATATTTTAAACTAATATAACTTTGCTCTAGATGTCGCTTTTTAATAAAATTAGTATTTTAGAATGCTTTTGAAAAAATCTATCAAATAAGATTCATATTGGCCATGAAATTCTTAAAAAATAAAATAATTTTTTTACAGTCAAAATTAACATTAATAGAAAATTTTACTATCTTATAGTACAATTTTACTCTAATTTACTGTAAATTTTATTGTGAAATTTTAGTATTTAAATATTAAAATATAATCATTATCACTAAACACCACAGTGACTAGGGAAATGCTCCGATATACAACACACACTGAATGCAACCATTCTAAAAAATTACGTAAATTGAATATAAATTCACGTAAGTTCGTGAAAATTTAAGAAAATCTATAATTGTGGTTTAAAGTACTTTTGGGATTTGGAAATGGTTGGTTTTATTGAAATAAATAACGTGGAAAAATCCATTATGTGTATAGAATGATTGCGAAGAGAATTAAGTTGGTTCGAGGTTCTCCATGAAAGTTCGAAAACCCGCTCGGAGTTAGATGCCCAATTGCCCTTTTGATTAATAGCTAGAGAATGTAGGATGTTTTTGGTAGTTCTTTGATAGATTGCAAACACATGCCTAGGAATTTTTAGTGTATTATTTACAATTTTAAAAATTGTTAAATTGGAATTGATGGAACTCGAAATATTTTTGGGCAAACTTGCATGGTTGTTCTTATGAGAAAGAAAACATTTGGCATGAAATGACATCACATTTGCATTCATGATCATAATCATGTTAATTTACATATACATTGGTAATATTATATCTCTACTAGACATTAGCGTTCATCCCTTTGTGAAAATAAATTTTTAGGTATTGGTGATATGTCTACGTCGCATTGAAAACTCAAGACATTTTTGGAGCACAAAGGCTCGGTTGTTTAAATTGCTTTCTTTGTATAGCCTTGGGTTTATGTGTTTTGGGTTAGTGATCCACTCCTTTTTGGTAATAGAGCTCCAACCCTTATAATTGGTAAGCCTTTAAGGCATTCAATTTGGAAATTTATATAGTATTGTATTAAGTATCACAAGCTATAGGCTTATGTTTTGGGAATTATTGCTAGATATTTGTAATTGGCAATCCTGTTTGACAAAATTTCTTTTATTTTTAATTTTATTTGCTCATTTGTTTCAATGAGACTGTGAGTGTTTAAATATGAATCCAACCCAAATTGGGCTTGTATAAAAGAATTTGTGCTAATATTCCGTATCTTGAGCATTCATTGTTTGCCACTTCGCTGACTGTGTATGAAGATTGAGCTACTTGACCAGCTCGCGAGGGTCTAAGGGGCAGTGTTGTATGGAGGGTCGGGGGCAACACCCAGGCAGGGTCGAGGGGCAGCGCCCCCGAAGCCAAAGTTGTTTGACTGTTCGAACGGTCATTTGTGCGCTCAAGTGGTGAAATGGATCATATAGTATTTCAGCCTTCATTTAGAACTTCTGGAAAATGTATTTTACCGCTCGAGTGGTTGACCTATACTCACACTACTCGAGCAATCAAGTGGTGGCTCGAGCGATCAGTGCGAATCTGTTTAGTATAAAGTGCGTCGTTTACTGTTTTTAGGATTCAACCGATCCATATTCTCAAAGAGGAGTAAAATACAAAATGTTCTACATTGGAGAGCGTTTTTATATGAGTTTCCTTGATGTATAGAAGATGATCAATTGATCAACGAACTACGAAATGTCAAACATCAAGGACTGATTTTGTTCTTTTATTCACATAAAGAAAGTGATGTTCTTCGGTGGATTCCGAGAAACTTAGACATGAAGCTTTGGTGGATTTCGGAATGGTTCATCGTCATGGATTTGACATTGGAGTTGTGGATTCAATGTTGGGTAAAGCAGTTCCATGGTGAAGACGGTGTTAGAAGAGCCATATTGGGTTATGTTCAATTCGGGTGTGGATTCGCTAGGTAATTAAAAGTTCTCATGTGTAATTTCTTTTTATCTTCTTAGTGAATTGTTTTATGACTTTGGCCCGTGATTTTTTATCATAATTAGAGGTGCTCAATTGTGGTTTTTTCCATGTTAAAGCGTTGTATTGATTTGTATTGATTGTGTAATTGTGATTGTTATTTACTGTTTTAAATTGAAATATAATCACAGATCAATATCTCAAGGGTTATTTAGATTTTTCAATGAATATGTAATTGCGTATGGTCCCTTTTGTAAATTCTTAGATTTTGAAAAATGAAATATATATAGAAAATATATTTGTTTTGATTATTACAATTGTTGTTAACTCTTGACACGAGTATTGGCTTCCGCACGTTAGAATTCGTATTCAATTGGAAATCATCAATGGATATGGGTTTTATTTAATTAATTGAGTTTTATGAAAATTGGAGCTTTACAATTGGTATTCTTCAGATTCTATATACACTACAAGAAAAAACACTTTCCGTGACCAACATTTTGGTCGCGAAAAGTACCATATTTGGTCGCTAAAACCTTTTCGCGACCAAAATATGTTGGTCGCGAGTTGGTCGCTAAAGCCTCGTCACAGATAGTTTTCTGCGACCAAAAAAGCCTTTGGTCGCTAAAAGTGACCATTCGCGCGGAAAGTCCAATTCATATTAGCCAAAAGTAAACTTTTAGCGACCAAAGATAAGTTGGTCGCCAAAAGTCAGCGCCTTGACCCAAAAAAAATAATTCTTTTGTGCTGCCTCGGACTTGAACTCTTGACCAAGGAGTCACAATGCACCCAATCCACTCTGCCAATAACATGCTTCTTCTTCATATTTGGCAAAAAATATATATAACCCATAAAAATTTTGTTATATATTATTTTATAAAACTTTTAATGCCTAAACAGAAAAATAATATCTAATTACAGTAGTATTATTTTTTTTAAAATTTATCCCGCCATAACTTTCCGCGACCAACTTTTTTTTTTGGTCGCCAAAGGGTAATCTTCTGCGACCAAAAAAGCCTTTGGTCGCCAATAGTATACTTTCCGCGACCAACTTTTTTTTTTTGGTCGCCAAAAGGTGATCTTCTATGACCAAAAAAGCCTTTGGTGGCCAATAATATACTTTCTGCGACCAACTTTTTTTTTTTTGTCGCCAAAGGGTAATCTTCCACGACCAAAAAAGCCTTTGGTCGCCAATAGTATACTTTCCGTGACTGTAGACGTGCCCTTGGGCTTCACTCTACAATTCGGACTCCCTTTTTGTTTGTTGCGGTTCTTAATCTGAACCAAAGAGTCCAACTCTGGCAAATCGTTTGAGAAAACAGATTTTTGAGAAAGAAGTGCCAAACATGGACTGCTTTGCCAGATACAGAGTCGCCACCTAAATATTTTTTAAAATGGGAAATTTAGGAAACCCTGACTCGGTGCCGAAGGCCACGTGTCCGTCATAACCAAAGTTGTCTTGGCTCGGGAGCTTGGGTACGATCGGGGAAGGTCAGCTATGAGCACCCCCTTTCGCCCGGTCCCAAGACCGGCCTCTACTAACCATGATATCCGATTTTGAAAACGTTATGTGCTCTTGTTCCGATTAATTAGCCTAGAATTACTATGTTATGCGTGCAGCAAACAAGTATAGACTAGATTGCCATAATTTGGAAGTAAACATTGCATATCCGTTTGTTTTGAAAAACGTGTTGGGTTTTGCTACTCGCAAGTAGGCTAAAATACAGATTTCAACGAGTCATTCCAACTCAGACAATCCAACCTCCACCCACAGGCATTCAATCAGTAATATCACATAAGCATTTAGCCGCATGGTAATCATACTGTCATGCTAACATTCACACGCATGCGATATGCTAAAGCATAAATACTTACATCGTACTCCGTGCCAAAACAATAAACCAGTTAGCAAACATGCATGTCCTAGTTCATGTTAGAGTGATTAATGCAACACATACAGAATGTGATTAGGATAGGCTCGGCTAACCCTAAAAATGGCATGTGAAATGCAATCATTCGGTGCACGTATTCAAGTTGGATTTGAAAATACAATGCAGTTTGTATGATGTACCGAGCCCGGTGCATGTCAACAAATGCATGGATGCACGCATGCATTGCATAAGGTATGCTAAAATAAACGTGCCCTAATCTACCATCGTAAGCGGGTAAATAAAAGGGAAGAAAGAAGTGGGGGTTGGAAGACATGCACACCACTCACCCACACTTACAGATTTGCCCTCGCCCGGAGGGACCAAAATAATAATACAAATTAATTAACTACGCAAGCTAATTAAATATTACAAATTGCCTAATTAAATAACAAATTAACCACGCTAAGAAAAACAGTAAACCACCTCGGGGCGAGGGCTCAATGCATGCGCGCTCGGATTCTGCTCGGAATTGCACTGCCATGCCTAGCCTGCCTCTGTTTTCCCTGCTTTGCTCCTCTGAAAACTGCCAAAGTCTCAGGAATGCCTCTCAGGATACTGGAGGATCCCACCGGCTAAGTAGTATGATCACCGGCACTAGGATGTGGCCATCGGCACAAAATAGATCCACCGGCCATCGATTGACTGCCGGTCGGCACTAAATACTGCCGGCCGGCAATAAGTTCCTGCAGAACCTGCAACTCACAGCAGCAGAGGGCAAAATCTTGCATGTCAATGCTATTCAAGCTATGTATGCACCAATCACATTCCCTATCATGTTAATGACTCAAGGGAGGATGTGCCTCAATTCTCGGGCCACCAATCACGCATTTCCATGCATGATGGCCTAAAGAATCGAGTGTGCACTTTCAATTTCAAATGCATGCAAACCAAACAAGTAAAGGGGCCCAATTCCTATCACTAGATCAAGGAACAAGGCATGCATGTCTATGTGTGCAATCCTAAGCATGTCAACTAGTATGCAACATAGGATGCAAACAAGAATGCTAGTATGCAAACACACATACAAGGCAAGCATGCAAACCAAGCAAAGGGGTGGACTTAAACATGACTTAGGCAACTCCAAATAGGCCCAAAATCAGTGGCCAAAACCAAGGAAATGAAAGCCAAAATGCACACACACATGCATGCAATCATGGTCCAACACTTAAGCATTAAACTAGGAACTTTCAAGCACACTTGAAAGAGGCTAAACATGGACAATTGGCATGGAATGAAAAGCTTTAAAATCATGTCAAAATGTGGTGCCAAACCAACCCAAACAAGATAAACAAAAGCATGCAAATGGCCCAAGTATTCAAGGCTCACCAAAGAGGCAATGAACTACACTTAGTACAACCACACATGGCAAGACTTAGGCGACCAAAAACAGAGTTTTAACACATAAAACTAAGCCCAAAAGACCACCTAGATGGCATCTAAATGATTCAAATTCAAAGGCATGCACAATGGTCAAAACATAGGGCATACAACACATGCTCTCAAAGCAACAAAGAGGCAACTAAGGCAAGCATATGAGCATGCCAAAGGGACTGAAATTACATGTTGGATGGTTCCAAACCACCAAAATGATGCAATCAACACATGCTACACATTCACATACTTGAGGCATACAAGCCCGACAAGCCCCAAATGCAAAGGAGCTATACTAAGCATGCCAAAATCGATCCAAACAACTATGGACAGACCTAAAACATGGCAAAATAAGCACAAAACATTCACAAGGCTAAGCCTAAAACATGCTCGAACAAAGGCTAACCACCTAAGGCATATTAAGGCAATTACAAGGCATTACATGGTAGGTATGCTAAGCATGCATGGTGTACCAAAACCAACTTAATACAAAGTTATAACATGGCAATATAAGCATAAAATACAGCCATGGCATGCTCAACACACACTTGAACATAAGCTCCCTTAAGAGACCAAAAATGGTCCCTTTCAAGGACAACAAGGAGAGGGGGTGGCCCTCCCCTTTTGAAGACTTCAAGGCACCATCCCCACCACTGAAATCCCTCAAGATTTCAGTGGTGAAGAGGCCCAAACACCAAAGTCTCGAAACTTGCACAAAATAGCACAAAATGGGGCCTTTCAAGGCCTAAGGGTGGTCAAACACACCCAAACCACAAAACACTCTTAACAAACAATCAAGAGGGCCTAAAAATAGAACTTTTTTATGTTATACACTAGACACAAAAACAGCTCTAAGATAGGTAGAAATATGATGCAAAAATGGGGTAAAAAGGGGCTAGTTTCTTACCCTTGAAGCCTTCTTCACAAATGATAGTTTTGTGGCCTCCTTGAGCTTCAATCCAGTCAAAAATAGCAAGGACAAGCCCTTAGAACCTTAGTATCAAGAGGATGGTGTGATGGTAGGTGTTTATGCACAAAACTAAGCCTAAAACACACACAAAGGCAAGAGAGGGAGAGATATAGATATAGGTTAGATACACTAATTTAAACCCTAAAACCAGAGCTCTCTAACTCTCTTCTCCAACTTGTCTAACCCTAGAACAAGGGAGAGAAGGCCTCCTCTTATAGAGGAGCCAATCTTGTAAAGCTTACAAAGTAAGCTAACAAGAGGGCCATCCCTCCATACACGTGTATGGAGGGGAAGCCAATGCAAGACAACTGTGCTAAAATATCTGCAAAAGCAGATGTACAGTAGTCGGCCGGCCAAAGATGTCATTTTGACAAAATTGATGGTCGGTCGGCCAAAAATAGTGCCGGCCGGCAATATAAATTGCCGGTGGACACAAACAATAGCCGGTGGCCTCTAGCCACGGCCGGTGATGTGTGGGGATGCCTCACAAGGCATTCCCTGCCCCTCCAAGGCAAAACACAGGTGTTTGGTGCAAAACCAGACACAAAACGGTCGAGTTCGGAGATCCTGAGGCAGGGCGCGTAGCCGAGACCTCCGGGAACTCCAAATGAACACAAACATGGATAATCACCGAGTGTTCCAACGGTGACGTCCAAGTCTTGAGGACGGTCAAAAATGGGGTGTCTACAGCGACTAACTTTTTTTTTGGTCGCCAAAGGGTATACTTTCTATGACCAACTTTTTTTTTGGTCGCCAAAAGGTGATCTTCCGCGACCAAAAAAGCCTTTGGTAGCCAATAGGTATACTTTTCGCTACCAACTTTTTCTTTGGTCGCCAAAAGGTGATTTTCAGCTACCAAAAAATTGTGGTCGCCAAAAGTTAAATTTTAGTTGCAGAAAGTGGACTATTTGCGACCAAAAAAAATAGGCGGTCGCCAAAAGTGTTTTTCTTGTAGTGATATTACTTGGAACAATGGATCATTCCATAGAAAAATTGACACGCATCCCTTTTTTGGTAGGAATTACTTGAATTTATTGATATTTATTTGATTAATACCTTCGGTAAGATAATCTATGCTGCTAAATGATAATGAATGATGGGATAGTGAAAACTTGAAATGTGCTGATGATATATTTCTTCAGCTACATTTAAAGATAAGCTAATATATATGGTTTCTTGTATACTATATTTTGAAAGTCATTTAGTTGTATGTTGAATTTTAATATGAAGATTCATTTTGTATTAATGATTATTAGAGATTAAATGGTAGAGGTTTCATATCTCTTGTATTGGTGGTTTGTTCAAACTAATTGAATATTGAATTACTTTGATAATTTATTATGAATTTATTTTAAGAAAATCCATTATAACTATAATTAAGTTATAGTGATGTCTAATGTGGTGTTTTTTTTTTTTTTTTGATGCTAAATGATCGGAATAATATAGAAGCAAATGACTTGATCGTGAACTATAGTCTTTGTTTGTTCGACTGATCGACTCAAATTGATTGGGCTTTGCTCCATGTCGTGTTTAGTCATAAGCATTTCTCTTTGGTTCTTCACTTGTCTGCTTTCCTTCCACTCCTTTCCAACTCATTTCTAGTCTGACAATTTAAATGCCATGCCCCTTCTCTAGAGCAGAAGATCGATCTGGTGAACTGAATTATTTTCTTCCAATTAACTAGACTTCTCCTGAGAAGTTGGGTGCATGATTAAACATGCTGTACATGTGTTTCCCTCGCTTTGGAATAGTGAAGTTTTTGGTAATGTGAATACTAAGTTGAAGCAGGTAGAGGATGAACTTCATATGTTTGATCTGGCAGCAGAAGAAAGGGAGCTTGAAGAGGCAGAAAAAGCTAGAAGAATAGAGGCTAGAGCTGAAGTTTGTAGATTAACTAGAATGGTGGATTGGTTGTGGTTACAAAAGTTAAGACTCAATTGGAATTTGAATGGGGATAAAAACACAAGGTATTTTCATGTGATAGTTAAATGTAGACAGAGGAGAAATGAAATTAACTCTCTAACTATTGGGGATGTGGTATTTGATGATCCATGCAAAGTTAAGCAAGAGGTTCAAGCTCATTTTCAAAAACAATTTACTAAGGATTAGAAGTGTAGGCCTATATTGGAGGGACCATTCCAGTCAGTGAGGGAAAGCCCTCATTTTGATTTGTTGGAAGCAGAATTCTCTGAGGAAGAGATATGGAGTGCTGTTAAGGGTTGTGATGGTAACAGGGCTCCAGGCCCAGATGGGTTTAACTTGGCATGCTTTTAGAAATTGTGGAAGGTAATGAAATCTGATGTGCTTTTTTTCATGGCTGAATTCCATAAAAACAGTAAGCTGGTTAGAGGGATTAATCGTTCATTCATTACTTTCATCCCTAAGAAGGAGAACCCAATGGGTTTAGCTGATTACAGACCTATTAGTTTGGTTGGGTCATTGTATAAAATCCTCACTAAGGTTTTATCCTCAAGGTTAAAGGCAGTCATCCCTCAAATCATTAGTGAGAATCAATCAGCATTTATTGGAGGAAGGAACATTCTAGATGGTGTGTTTTGGCTAATGAGGTTGTGGATAGTTGGAGGAAATCTAGGAAGAGAGGTTTCATCTTAAAGCTCGATTTTGAGAAAGCTTATGACACACTGAATTGGGAGTTTCTATTCTCAATGATGAAAAATTTTGGGTTTGGAGGAAAATGGGTGGAGTGGATAAGGGTGTTTATTACTTCTGCGAGATTATCTGTGCTTGTTAATGGAGCTCCTACTGAGGAATTCAGTCCATAAAGAGGACTTAGACAAGGGATTCCCTGTCCCCCTTCTTGTTTAATATAGCTGCAGAGGGTTTGAGCATATTAATGTCAAGAGCTTTGGATTTGGGGCTAATAAAAGTGGTGAAGATTGGCTCAGGTGGGGTGGATCTTACTCACCTTCAGTTTGCAGATGATTCACTAATACTGTGTGAAGCCAATGTACGGGAAGTGCGAAATCTTAAGAAGATACTGAGGTGTTTTGAGATGCTATCAGGTCTGAAGATAAACTACCACAAAAGTATAGTTAGTGGAGTGGGTGTTCCAGATGAGAAGATGTTTGAGTTTGCTTCAGTGTTAAATTGCAAAGTAAAAACTCTGCCATTTTAGTACCTTGGTCTCCCTTTGGGTGCCAACCCAAGTAGAAAAGCAATATGGAGACCTGTATTGGACAAGTTTAGAAGCAAATTAGCAAGCTGGAAAAGGAAATTACTTTCATTTGCTGGGAGACTTACTTTAATTAAATTTGTTCTGTCCTCTTTGCCCATTTGCTATTTGTCATTGTATAAATTGCCTCAAGGGGTCGCCAGAGATTTGGACAAGATTCAGGCTGCTTTTCTCTGGGGTGGATTTGAATTGCAGAGGAAGGTTCACTTAGTAAAATGGAAGGAAGTAGCTAAACCAGTGGAGCAAGGCGGTTTGGGGGTTAGGAGAGTTAAGGAGGTTAATGATTGCCTTTTGTTGAAACGGAGGTGGAGGTATGGGGTTGAGAACAAGCTTTGTGGAGGAGAGTCATTTGTAGCAAATATAGGTTAGAGAAGGGGAGTTGGAGCCCTCTTATTAACCCCATTAGAAGGTGTTCTAAAATGTGGAAGGACATATTATCAGGTTCTGAACAGAGTGGCAGTCTAGTGGAGTTCTTTCTGAATAATTGTAAGGTGAAAGTGGGGAATGGCTATAAGGTTAAGTTTTGGGTGGATAAATGGTGTGACAACTTATGTCTCAAAGATGAATTCCCACTAATGTATAGGTTGGCAGGTGAAAAGGGTGAGACTCTAGCTACTATGCTAGAAAGGAAGGAGGATGCTAGTGAGTGTGTTCCAGTTTAGAAGGGTTGTATGATTGGGAAAGTGTGGAGGCAATCAGATTGAAAAGCCAGCTAGAGGCAGGCTCTGTTATTAGGAACTTTGAAGAAGATACACTTGTTTGGATTGCTTCGAAAAAAGGGAGATATTCAGTTGAATCAGTGTATAGATTTATAGTAGATGGTTTTGGTAGCTTCAGTCCAATTAGTAAAAGGATTTGGGTAAAATACATTCCACCTAGAGTTTAATTTTTTGGATGGCTTGCTTGGAAAGGAAAATTAAAGATTGCAGAGTATCTTACCAGGATTGGTGTATTGCATGCTAATGCATCCTCAGTATGCTGCCTGTACAAATCTGGGGTTGAGTCACTTAACCATGTGCTGTTGTCATGCCAAGTGGCTTAGAGTGTGTGGTCTGCAATGCTAAAGTGGTGGGATGTCCAAGGTGCTTTGCCAGATTCAATGGAGGCTGTTCTTGACTGGTGGGCAGGGGTGAGGTTTAGCAAAAGTGTGAGGATGATATGGAAAGCTCTTCATATAGTTGTAATGTGGTCTCTTTAGAACCATCGCAATGAGTGCTTATTTCGAGATGTTGCCCCAAGTGGGAGGGTGTTTCTGATCTGATTAAGGTTAGAATGGCTGTTTAGTTTAAGGAGGTATTTAAGGATTGCAGGTTCTCTGTGCATGATTTCATTTTTAATTTGAAGCGCATTAGATTTTGCTTGGGAGGTGGCTCTAGGGTTGTTTCATGATGCTACTTAGTGAGCGTGGGCTGGTTGATATCTCTGTGTTCATCAAGAGTGTGTTGTGGTTTGGTAGTGGAGTCTGCTTTGATGATGTGGTTTGGTGCAAATTTGAAGTAAGTCTGTAGTGATGTGTTAGCTGCAGGAAGAGTTTGCTGGTGAGGGCGGTGATGTAGGTGTGTGGAATTAGGGGTGATGGTTGCTGCTGTGTTATTAATCTGCTTCAACTGTTATGTTATTCTGCTTCATCTGAGTTGATCTGTTAATATACTTCAACTGATCTGTTAATCTGCTTCAATTGATTTGATGCTTGTCTAGGTGATCTCTTAGGAGCTGTTGATGACTTAGGAGTTGCCTGCTAACTGTTAATCTGCTTCAACTGATTTGTTACTCTGCTTCAACTGATCTGTTCTATTTATCTGCTTCAATTGATCTGTTAATCTGCTTCAACGAATCTGATGCTAGTCTAGGTGATCTCTTAGGAGCTGCCTGTTGACTTAGGAGATGCTTGCTAATGGTCTGCTTTTTATTGCAGTCTGAGGTGAAGCTTTTGTGTTGGTCTGCTTTGCATTGCTCTACCCAGTTGTGTTTTGCTGGTTTTTGTTACTCTGTCCTTACTTGTTGGTTTCTCACCAACTGGAGCTTGGAGCTTGTGTTAGCTCCAAGCTCCTCTTTATTGATGTAATCAATCATACTTTGTATGCTTTCATCAATAAAGATTTCTTTTGTCGATCCAAAAAAAAAAAAAAATTCATCTACTAGGGGTGAAATCGGTGCGATGCGGTCTGGTTTTGAGGCATTTTTTAGCTGAACCGCACCCTTCAGCTTTCCATTGAGCTACATTGAACAGACTGAACTACTGGTAAGAATTGCACCAAGCGGTTTTACGTTGGGGCGGTGCGGTTCGGTTGGGACATATCGATTCTTAGATGTTAATCAAAATCTCTACTTGAAGATGGAAGACCCAGAGAGAGAGAGATCTAACCTTCATATGAAGAAGAAGAAGATGGAAGACCCACAAATCTAACAAAATCTCTTCTTGAAGATGGAAGAGCCACAATATATTTTGTAGGAAGAAGATGAAGAATATCAACTTTCAATTGGCAAACACACAAAAAAATAAAGAGAGAAGAAAGAGAGAAAGAGAGAGAATTTGTTTTGTGGAGAGGAGCAATCACCCTCAGAAATATCCATGAGCCTTATTCTTTCTTGAGCAGCGTGATAATTAGATAGAGAGAAAGTGGTTTTTTTTTTTTTTTTTTTTTTTGAGCAGTGTAAAATATTGGATAGTGTGGAGTATTGTGTGAAGTGAGGGTGTGTTTGACCATTGAGAATTGGGATAGATAGATAGACTGAAAGAATAATAAAAAATAAATGGACAGTAGATAAGAGCAATAAAAGAGAGAAAGTGAGAGAGAGAGAGAGAGAGAGAGTATATCGGTGCAGTTTATATGGTTTTTAAATTATGATTATCGAAAATCGAACCGAACTTCGATTTTTTATTCCAACATAACTGAGTAGACCGAAATAATAAAAAAAAAGCATATCAAAATTGGTTGGTTCAGTCTGATTCAGTCAGTTCAATTGGTTTATCGATTTTTTCTTTCACCCCTATTTTTTACAACCAAGATGAACATTTGTGTTATCCTTGGATTTTATCCAAGATAAATTCTTTTGTGGATGTATGTGTTATATATTATACTTGATACTTATAATGATGGTTTTAATCTTTTGCTTAATTTGATGGGAAAACGAACTACGATGTTCAATGTGAAAGCCTTAGGCATTGCCTAAGATGATATGAAATTACTCTCTTGGAATAAATCCAAGATGATGTGAGAAATCCCTTGGAATTGTCCAAGATCAATTATTTTTTTGTATAGAGCTCTATCTATTTACATATTTAGATATGCTAAAATTGAAGCATAAAAATAGTGTTTGTACTTTTTTTTGGCAAAAATTGCCATGTGGCAATTTCCCCAATTATTGTGCCATGTAGTGATAGAAGATGAAAGGACAAAGATTTTATGAGACCTACCTAAGTCAAATGGCGACTGAGCAAAGAGAATCTATTTTATCTTATTAATTAACTAAGGTAATTGGTTGATTAATTAATTAAATAAAATGATTTAGGTTTGATAGATAAGGCAAGTCTTAACCATTCCTAAGAATTAGGAGGCTATTGAAGTTTATCCCCTAATTGGATGCATTATCTCCTATTTTGAAGGCTTATCCCGTAATTGGATGTCTTATCTCCTATTTTGCTACTTCATCTTTTGGTTGATTGTTAAATGATGAGGCTTACATGAGATTTGAAGATCTTTCATATCAAACAAAGCTACAAAGGTAGAACCATTTTTTTCCAAAATCAAGGCGAGTGGGTTTTCTCTAGGACACGTGGCAGCTCGTGAGGGCATGAAGGATCAACACACACTACAATCAAGGAATTAGTTTTCCAAACAAGGCAATATTAGTTTTGAATTCCTTGAGGATAGACATGCACAACAAAGAGAAAAGGATCCATGCAACAACAACGGAGTTTTTTTTCCACAAATCAAGCAGAATGAATTCAAATTCAAATATGAAAGGACACGTGGCAACCTATGGGAGATCAATAGATCAAGTCAAAGTAGTGGCGGAGATAGGCATTAGCCTTTGAAGATCAAAACCATTCCTACTCTTGGAGAATCAAGCTAAGGATCAAGGACAGATGTCACCAAGAAGAGCTGCCATGTTTCTGGCAGTTGAACAAAATTAGGGGCTTCCCTAACATTATACAAAGGACTCCAAGTGCAACATTTAAAGGGTTCTTCGACCAAACACTCGACCAAGATTCTTTCAATACATTTATCTTTACTTCATAGCTTATTTATCATAGCTTCATAGCTTAATTATCGTAGCTCGTTAGCTTAGTTATCTTAGATCACCAATTGTACTTCATTTCCAATCAATGCAAGTCATAATTTTAGTCTAGTTATCTTTGGCACTTATAAATTTAATAAAAGTCCTCTTTATTGGGGCAAGATCCGAACTAGTAGCGGTTCCTCTTAGCCATACACAATCATTTCTCTGTGTTAGAAGTCAGAAATGGTCAATAATTCCTACACCTTAAACTAGGTTCACAAGTTCTGGCATGTCCATATTTAATCTGCAAACTTTTTTGTGTTTACACTAGTAGGATTTTTTGAGTGGCAACAGGAATTTCTGAGGAGTGCAAACAAATTTTGGCATGCTCAGTGGGACCTTAGGTGCCGTCTTTATCAAACATTCATCATGGTTGGTAAAGCAAGGGGAAAAGGTATCGTGGGTTAATCAGGAGTAGTGTTGCCTCCTAACAGTCCGAGATCAAGCGATTCTAGGCCGTCAGTATCGTAACACACTTTTGACGGATTCCAGGATATGACAGAAAATCTGAGACATTGCCTTATCATGGTTAATAGGGAGTTTTCTATGGAACGCTCTCACTTTTTGGCCATTCCACTACACGAGATAAGGCAATCCAGATCTGCAAGCAATTGCCAATATGACAGTGACTTTGGGAGACAAGCTTTTTACAATTCTTCCACTTGCTCCAGTTCTACCCGTAGTAGGAGTTTTTAATGTTGTTGTAAAGCAGAATCCTAAAAGCAGGCCAGTTGTCGTAGAATTGGCACCTCCAAGAGTTTTTCAGGCTTTTTCTTCCAGTAACCCCATTCCTGGAGAGGCATGAAGGACAAGGAATTGAACGAGGGAGTCAAGGCGCTAAGACTGAGGGGCAACCTCTTGGGTTTCGACCATTCAAAATTAGGGACGACCAAATTCCTCCGAATCCCTAGAACCTACAGAATCTACAACGTCAGGATCCTCAAAACCAGAGTTTCCACAATTAGAACCTTTAGAACCAGAATCTGCAGAATGTCCAAGGAGTTTGTCCTAGGCCTATGAAGAGAGGTCAGCCTCAGTTCCAACGAGGTTGATCAGAAGTTAACCTTTTATTCGCTGCTCCATAATATAGAGAATTAAATTACACTCCGATTCTAGAACTAAGAGGGCAGAACTTTGCTCTGATTCCAGAATAGAGAAACTAGAATTATGTTCAAATTCCTAAATCGATGGGGCAGAACGTCGCTCCCGTTCCTAAACAAAAAGTGCATAATTTTGGTCCAGATCCAAGTGGCCAGAACTTTGCTCTAATTCGTAAACAGAGAGGGCATCCTTATGCTCCAATTCTAGAATAGAGAGTGAAGAACTTCGTCCTAATTATTGAAGGAAGGGGTCAGAATTTCTACAACTAACCACCTTGTGGAGCTTATTAGGGGGCACATCAACCAAATTCGGCCATGAACAAGGATCATGTTATGGATCTTATCCAGGAATAATTTGGGCTTGCACTCAGATATGTTGGCAGGCCCATCTATCGAAAGCCTTATCCAGAAGCAATCGATAGAAACTACCATTTTTCTAAAGGATATAAAGTTCCTGATTTTGTTTTATTTTATGGTGAAGATAATCATTCAACTGTTAAGCATGTTGCCAACTTTATTGTACAATGTAGTGAGGCAGGAAAGAATGACTTCTTGAAGTTGAGGTTGTTCGCTAATTCCTTAACTAGAATGACCTTCACTTGGTACACCAACTTGCAGCCAAACTTAGTCCATTCTTGGCAGTAGATAGAGGAGATGTTCCACCAGCAGTTCTATGGAAACAAACCAGAGGTTTCCATGGCTGACTTGTCAAGAATTATCCAAGTTCCTGGCTAGACGATGGAAGCCTACATTGCAAGGTTCAAGAGAGCTAGATTCAAGTGTCGCATTGTTCTTCCAGAAACGGAGTATGTTAGGCTGGCTCAAAATGGCATTGACTTCAAACTTTGCAAGAAATTCTAAGGCGTGAAACTTAGAGATCTCTTTGAATTAGCCGTGAGAGTAACCTGGTATGAGCAAGTCCTTAGAGAGGAGCAAGACTAGAGCAATGCATCAAAGGGCACCTATTATAGGGATCTTAATTATCCCGTAGCAAATGCATACGTAGAATTGAATCATGAGGTTGCTGTAGTAGAAATTCTGAACAAAAAGCCTTATGTGTGCAAGGCATTTGTCAAGGTGGAACCAATGAAGGTGCAAGGGAATTCCACCATGGCCAAGACAACTCGTTCCTACACTTTCGATATCACTAAAGTGGAAGAAATTTTTGACCAATTGATAACATACAAGATGTTTAGATTCTCCATGGGTCACAAATTCCTACTGCTGACAAAGTCAAGAATAAGGAGCACTATAAGTTTCATAATTCCTAGAATTATGCTACTAATAATTGCATTGTTTTCAGAAATGCTATTTAGGATCGCATTGACAAAGGAGAGTTCAAGTTTCCTTAGAAAGAAAAGCCCACAATAGGAGTAGATAGTGATCATTTTTCGAAGGAGTTTGGCATAAACATTGCAGCTGTCAGCATGGCAGGAATGCCATGGACCACTCATAAGTAAAAGATTATCATTGAGGCTTCTTCCAGTCCCAACAGCTTTCCAACTAATTCCTATAATGGAGGGAGTTAGACAGAAACTTCTATGATGATTGTTATCCATAAGGGAAGAGAGTGTTCAAAAGAGTTTCTTGATCTCAGAATTATAGGAATGAACAGCAAGGAATCCACCTTCTAGTCCTAAACCTAGCATTTACTTAGTGTGGCCATGTTCCTTTGAGAAATGAGCCAACTATTAAGAGTGTGATTATCAAGTATGGAGTGGAGTCTCATCAGCCCACCAAGAAGATAGAATAATCCAAGCAGAGAGTTTCTATTTTTTAGCGATTTCAACCTGCCAAGGCTGATTTGCAAGAAGGAATGCAAAACTTGAAGATCACAGTCATTGCCCAAGGTTAAGCCAAAACTGTCAAACCTCCTATTACTTTCCCTAGAAGGTGGACAAAGGTTAGATATCCTAAGTTCTCTCATCCTTAGTCAGCGTTGTCAAGATCTAGAAACGTCGCTTACAACAGAAGAGATAAATAGCAAGGTTGGCCAAAGGGAAAGATGTGGTAGAGAATGAGGGTTCAGAAATTCAAGAGGAGGGTTCAGAAGATCAATCTTCAGAACTCAGCCACCAGAAAGGAAAAAGGTGAGGAAGGAGTACTGTCCAAAAGAAAGGCATGTTAATCACAGTCTTGTTCAGGAGGATATCATTCTTATTTAGAAGCAATCAACAACACATGCCTCAGTCTCAAGCAGCCTCTTGTGTTGGAAATCCTAACCAGCTAGAAAGGAAAGAGGGCAAGGTAGAGCACAAGATGGCCATCATTGGGAGTAAGCCAGGTACTTCAACTCAGAAACTTTCATGCAATATAGTGTTGTTTTGCCTCAGTCTTTTAGGGCAAAGGAAGGGCAGCCATCCTACATTCATGGAGATGTTGAAGAGCATGAAGAGATAATAGAAATTCTGCAAGATTCCTATCAGCAGAAGTCCTTCTAGCATGCAGAAATTAGTCCTTCCATCATTGTGTTGAATGATGAATTTGAAGACAGAAATGTATCGGCCTTAGCAAGTGTCATTTTTGATAACCCATGTCCAGAAGCCAACAACCATTTTCACCCTCTATACATTACAAGATTGCTAGATGGTGTTCCAATCAACATGCTCTTGGTGGACAATGGCTCTACAACCAATCTCATGCCTAAAGCAATAAAGCAGAAACTAAGCATGACAGAGAAAGATTTGTTGCCTTCTAATGCCAGCATTACAGATTTTGCAGGAGGGTTAACAATTTCTCAAGGAATGTTAATCAAGAACTTAGCTATGGGAGGTAAAACCCTAACTACTCCTTTTTTTATCGTTAATTCTAAAGCAATCTATAATGTTCTATTGGGTAGAGATTGGATACATGCCTACATGGCTATTCCTTCCTCTCTTCATTAGTGCCTTATATTTTGGAATGATAAAAATGTGGAAGTAGTCTGGGTAGACAGAAAACCGTGTGTAGCTTTTTCAAATCATGTAGAGGCAAGGCTCTACGATGAAGAAATTGGACTTATGAAGTTTTTAGGAAATGACAGGTTTGGTTATCCAAAGACTATGAGCACATCCAACCATTCCTCAATAGAAGAGTTAGAGAGTGTCTCCAAAGAGCTAGTTGGCCACTTAGTTTTAGAAATCGGCAGGCCAACAACTGGATTTGCAGAAAGGTTTAAGAATCAATGCCCTCGGATGCTAAAAAGGCCATGGCCCTTAAAGCCATGATGGCTAGGTTGATAGCCTACCTAGTAGAGAAGAAGTTAGTGGGGATGTGCCTTTTTCGAGTCTAAGGCAAGTATCCCATACCGACTTATTTTATTGACATAGAGTTACAACTTAATTTTTAAAATGGAATTAAGAAACCTTTAACAATAAAAACTAAGTTAAGGCCTAATCCATTATAACCAAGAACATTCCAGGTTTGGGAGCTTAGGTACAAAAAGGGAAGGCCATTTGCATGGAAGCACTCCCTTTTGCCCAATTTGAAGATTAACCTCTACTCACTCTCTACTTTATGATTTTAGTGGTTAATTGTTCACAAAAATTCATACCTAAAACCTTTAACTAGCCCTTAAGCTATGTGATTAAAATAAAACAAGTGTCATTTATTTTAGTTACAAGAATAAAGCCATATTTTTTAGTAAGACAGATTTTCCACCGAAAATAGATTTTAAATAAAATATGTCCATAAACTTGAACTAAAATGAACAACACTTATAAAATGTACAAAACAAATAATTTTGCACATAAAGAGCATTTAACTTACATAATTGAAAATATAATGTAACAAATACACACATGCCAAGAAGGATGAGAAGACTTACCCGAATGGCCACCTTACGCGTCTTGCATGCAATACATAAAATAAATATGACCTAGACATGCAACTAATCATGCAAAATATGTTCATAGGCCGGTTTAAGGGTTTTAACATGATTTAATGCATGAAAGACAAGTAACACATAAAATAATACAAAACTAACCTACATGATGCTAAACCGGGCCATACATACTAATTGTATGATTAAAATAAACCTAAGAAAATGTTGTTCTAATTAAAATCAAGAAAACATGCAAGAAAATACGAGAAAGCGAGAGAAACTAAAGAACTACATGATGAGAGAATGAACATAACATGCTTTGAATACTAAAATAAGAGCCTAAAATGTACTGAAATACAGAAAATAGGGAAATTTACCTGCTGGTTTATATAAATCGAAGAAACTGCAAAAAACAAAGCAAAGCAAGAAAAGTTCTTTGCTTACAAGCATCCCTCAAGCTTGGAATCCGAGTTAAGGTTGATGTTCTTTAGTTCTTAGAAGTTTTTAGAGGTCCAAAGTTGTTGTGGGTAAGGTATTTTTGGAGCTAAGGCAAAGGGCGAGGAGAAGAGAGTGTTTGGTTTTTCCAAAAGCTCTAAAAAATGCTTCAATTCCTTAGCCCATTCAAAGAGAGAGGGAGGAGCTTTATTTATAGAGCTGGGGGAAGCTTCTAGAACGTATCTAGGGTTTCATCGCTTCCCCTTCTGCCATTCCCACCAAAATTAAGTTTCCAAAAATAACTCTGTAATGCTTCAATGTGCGCACGTATGAACTAAGTGTGCCATGCAATGATTGTGTGCATGTACAAACAATGTGTGCACTCACATCTAACATGCACACACACATTTTTCCTTGGTACATATGCTATGTATGTGTGCACAAGTACGAGGTTCTATGCCCTTAGCTTGCTTCTGGCACAAGTAAGCTCGAATTGCATTTTGATCGAAGTTTTTTATAAAACGAGTCATTGTCAAAGACCGCTGAGCGCAAGAAGCTTCACTCGAGTGTAGAAGCCAAATTTTGGGCATTAACAATTTGAAAAACAAGCTACCAACATGTTCCAAACGCAACCAGTACAACCCAATAGCCAAACTCAAAGAGGTATAAGGGAAACAAGACATGAATAACTATAGAAGACAATGTAACCCGGATAAAAAACATATAATGGGTTAGGTCTAAGCCATAAATGCTATAACCTCCCCCCTTAAGGAATTTCGTCCTTAAAATTTAAACCAAACATCAAACCAAGTTTAAACCAATTACACAAGGATAGTAATTTAAGTTCATCACCATGACCTATCCACCGGCCATCCATTCTCATTGACAAGGTAAATATATATTCATTACTGAATATACAATTCACATGCCCAAAACATATACAGTGTTTATATTATATTATCATAACAAAGTTTTCAATACATGCTCAAACATCAACAAGTAGATTCGGATGCTTCTCACGGACTTCCGCCTCACCCTTCCAAGTAGCCTCGGCAACCCTATGGTGCCTCTGCAATACCTTAACTAATAGAAACGTCTTGCTGCACAAGACTCGACTCAACAACAAGGAACGAACATGGATGCCTCCCCAACCGGCAAAACTTGTGGCGATTTATGAGACAAGAACAACTACCCCCGACAACAATAACAACAGTAACAACAACTACAACAACAACAGCACTCTAAGACATCCACCACGTGTCAACTACTTACAATACCCAAACCACCATGGAGTGCTTAATAGTCCAACACAGGGAATAAGGAAACCACTAGCACACAAGGCTTTCGGTCAACTCTCATAGAACGGGAACGCAAAATAAAACACGGTTAATCAACAATGTTATGGCACATCGATGCCTGACAATTCTAAGTCCTTGCCAAAAAGACATACAACATGTAACTAGCAACTTAGGCTAGATCAAAATGCGACTTCTCAACACAAGATATAAGATACTCCGTTCAGGTTAAAGAAAATGCTTTATTTTTCCCCATTTGTCTTAAAACACTTGGTTTTCCCCAAAAGGTGTTCAATCCTACACCGTCATAATTCAAATACATTTTCAACTGACCACAGCAAAACTCAGAGATTTCCAAACTACTTTTCAGAAAACTAAAAGTGTTTTTTTATAAAACCATTTTAAATTTTGATTTTGATGGATTCAACCCTTTAACCTCAAATTCACGTTTCAACCCAAAACCGTTTTAGTTCAAGAAAACTACCCAAGGCCATAATACCAAAAAGGAGAGTTTTGTTTTCCTCCAAATTATTCATCAGCATTCCTCCAGTGAATCACAACACAGTCACCCAACAAAACCCATCACACTCAAGGTGATGCCACAATACCCAAAACAAAATTTCCACGATGAGAACCCCTAGAAATTTTCGAAATGCCAGCAACGCAATAACATAAGGGAAGAAATTTCACACCCACTAATCATATAATGGCGCAAAGCGCTTATAGGACCAAAGTTCTCAACCGTAATCCCAAACCGGTCACTACAACTTAAAACAACCTTCTAACTGTCTATACGAGACTTACATGCCACACCAAGACACTGTTCAATTACACAACCCTTAATTTCAACCTATTTCCGAGGTGACTACATGTTAACCAACCCAAATACCAACCAATCAACTACCCAACACTATTCACCCGCACCAGCCTTCAAACCCCAACATACCACTTAACTTCACCTAACTTAGTATCAACACCAACATCTTGCCCAACCTTGCCAACTTCGAAATGGAGTTCCATTCACAACCTCCCATGTCTATTGAATCACTCCGAATTCTTCAAAGTTAACCCACGGTACTTTGATTTTCCATTCAACTATCACACGTATGCCTATGTGGCATGCACATCCTCGCCTCACATTTGAGTCCTAACTGGACTTCTCAAGTTAAACATAATACACCCTCTCAAGTTAATGCACACACCAGTACCTTACACCACGCACACAAGGACCAAATAAGTCAAAACAACTCTGACAGAGCGCACCACTCACTCCACACAATCTTACTACTTCACTCAGAGTTCCACTATTCAAACTAGACAACAAACACTCACACCAAAGTGACCCAGTACTATCGAATATTAAACTACTCAATCCAATCATTAACCACACTATTTCCTTACCAAGGCACCCTCCTGGGATTGCCCTATGTCCGACCTCCTTCTACACATCATCTAACAACAATATACAAACCATACACTATCACACACCATACTAGCAAAACATCATCACTTATTGCACAATATCTCACCCTTAACCCCAAATGGGTTATCTCCGCACTAAATCCCTCATTCTACGAATGTACTCACAACCTCGACCGAATTCACATTAAAAAAATTCACATACTTATTCTCTCGCACCAAGTCAACTCGCAAAGAACTGCAACACTACAACGCCTTTGTTACTAGGTAACCATCCGAACCGAACAACAAGTAAACACAACACCTCCATCCTTCAGTGACCAATAAGGTCAACTCTTTAATTCACATTCTATCCATCGCTCAATACATGAGTACAACCAAAATACTAAGTCTCCTAGTCAATCCACTAGCTGTTGATACTTACTAAACAATTACCCTAAACCAAGTCTCGGCACATACGCACAACACTTACAAGGCTTTGAAAGTCTTACCATCCTAACTCTATTGAAGAACAAAAAAAGTTCTCAACCTCCTCATCGTCATTCCAAACCTCGACCCATAAACACAAAACCACTGTGAACCTACACATAAGTCACACACTAACCATGGGTTATATACTCGACTAGCCCTTCCGACAACATCTCTTAACCAGAATTGAGGTACACACCTTTCGCACCCAAATACAATAAAGGAATCCTAGAATTTAGGAAACGTCCACTATATCACTGCTCAAAATATAATACTAGCTACTTAGAACACACCACCCACCAATGCTAACAACCACTACTACGATAAGGGACTAACATCCCTTCACAAGAAACAACCAACCAGAAAATACAAAGATCCGCTAACATTACCTACCATTAAGGTACAAGTCTATACCTAACGAAACTATATGCTATTCACCCTTGAAAACAACACACTATATTATACAAAACCTAGTGCCAATCGTACACTTCACATCCTTTCGAGGAATTCTCACGACAATAGACTGAAACCTCTACCACAAACACAAAACCTAATAAGGAACGCTCACGAAATTACACACCCCAACCAAAACACGTATCACTTAACAACCCTTTTTAATTTCAAAATATGGCTTACCAGCCTTCACCTTCCCAAACCAAATCACGATCGTACAGATGCATCAATACGAAAATTTTCCAGTTCTACAACAAAACTTTAGAATCATTACATGCTCCAATCTGTCCAATCCATGGGAATAAACAAGCAAGGGTACATATATAAACAAGCAATTATGATGTCTCAACATCACCAAAACACATTGGTTACACAACATAACCTAATGATTACAAAACAATAACCTACCGGTTACAAAACAGAATAGTCAAAACAAAACAACCCCATCGGTACTACCACCATTACCGTCCCTCACTAGACTGCTAAAGTTGGTTGTTCTCAAACTTGAGATACCCTAAGAGCTCACAAGCCACAGATAAGAACTGCTGATGTGTCTTAGCTGGCCACACCCGAAACAAACGCGTAATTCCCCACTAGAGGTTTGAGAATTTGCCTCTCTCGAGGCCCTTAAAATTTGGCCTGCTTGGTTCCCATAACGATATTGCCCCTACTCGTACAAATAAGGTTGAACTTGACTAGGTTGCAAAATGCCCAAAGAAGTCCCCGGTTGGGTACAAAAATGTTTAGCATGACCCAGCTGATTACACACCTAACAAATAAGTGGTCCCCGAATACGTGACTGGTTCAAAGTCTAAACTGGTGAGGATCCTAATGACAACTCCCCCAGCTAGCACTCGATCACTCCAAGTCCCGGCTAGCTAGATGATCCCAGTGGTGCAACCACTGGTTGAGCCACCAACCCTGCCCTCTTCCTCTGTGGGCAAGCCAAAGACTTGTGGCCCAACTGACCACATTTGTAGCAAATGAAACCTCTCTGATTATCTCTCCCTAAACCTGAAATCGGCACTAGAAAGGTAGATCTAGACTGTGCTCCCTGGAACTACTGTGGGTTAGGACCCCTCTACCTCTTAAAAGGTCTACCACCACCTTGAGTCACAAGGGTCGCCGAAATGGCCTCCTCTCTATTCCGTCCCATGACTAAGACTGCTGCTTCTACATGAGCCGCAGCTGCAACAAACACACTATAACTTCTATGCCAAGACCCGACAATCCTTCCTTAGATGTCGTTACACAACTTACTCTCAAACTCCGAACAACGAAGTTCCTCAGTCTCCACCAACTCCGAAGCAAATCGTGACAAGTTAGTAAACCATGATTCAAACTGCACCAAAGGTGTAGTACCTTGGCATAACTCCTCAAATTGTTTCCTCAATGCTTCCTGTGTGGAAGGAGGGAAATTGTTACTTTCTCGTCTAGGCATCCTAATAAAGGTAACCCAAAGACTAGCATATTCACAAATGTGTCGAAGCCAATATACTCCAGTCCTAGTAAAATAGACAACATTTAATCCACTCCACGTAAGCATATAATCACATAAACACATACAAATTTTCTTCCTAGATAATGATCGCCATGCGACGTTGCCAGAGTTCCAATTAGAAGTAGCAGTGATCAAATGCTCTTCTAATAAGACTTCTAGAAGCCCATAGACACAATCAATATCTTAGAAATTAAATCTCATACCCATATAACCACATAAGCATGTTATCACATAAGCATACTGTGTACACAAATGTCTTTGTCAAGTGAAACAAACCCATTGTGGTAATAAACACTTCCCACATACCCAAAGTATTCAACACCGGTACACTCTGATACCAAGTTGTAACGCCCAACGCCCCAAAATAAACACAATATATCTATCTCGTAACAACTAATAAATAGTAACATAAATGGAATGATGAGCTTTCATTAATCAGAGTTTGATATACAAAAAGGTGACACATGCGATGCACATTCATAAACAGTACATCCTGAATCTACAACATGTGTTGCAAGATAGTGAAAAGAAATGAAGGCTAAATAGATAACCATATGCCCTAATGACTTACATCTTTCCAAGTCAATGCTTGGGTACATCAAAAGTGAGCCTCAAGCTCAATACAAATACAGCCCTAGGCTTATAGAAAATTTAAATACAAGATTACAACAATGAGCCTTCAGCTCCATAGTCCTCCCAAGCTAAGTCTTTAGCGAAGGCATATCACCAGCACCTAAAAATTGTTTTCCCACATAGGGTGAGCCAAAGCCTAGTAAAAATACTACAACACAATGTATAAATCTTGACAATACTATAAGGTGAATACATATGCAATACCCATGCCAAGACATTTTACATTTCTTTCCAAAACCATGCCATGCCAAATTTATATCACAATTCTCAAAATCATGTCCTTTACCATAGAAAATAGAGGAAGATCTCAAACTAGTACAACCTTTCATGGATATTTCATTCACGAAAAATCATCAAACGGAACCCATGTAAACGTAGCTTATACAAGCACTACTATTGTCATTTTATGGATATTTCATCCGTAGAAACCAACACCCATGTATACGCGCATTTTTCGGGACTTTCACCCTAGACACTCAGGCAAGCTTGATTGGCGATACACACCTCCTTCCAACGTTCACCCATTTTTCGCAAAATCATATACATTTTCAATGTAGTAAATAAGTAACAAGGTTCAATGCACATGGATGAGAAATTAGTTTTTTGTTCACCTAATTCTCATGCAATTTCTACAACACTTTTTCAAAATCTCAAATGAGAGTGATAATACATATCTAACTCCACCCTCATCATCAATGTCTATTTAATTTCACAATTTCCAATATCAATCCCATGTTAACTTTATAATCTTAACATTTACATTTTAGAGCAAAACCCCTCTCTCTTTGAAATCCATTTCAATGCAAGAAATATCTCATTTCAACATATATCAATGCCAAATTTATAATCATAACCTTTTTAAAGAAACCATTTGAAAATCCCTCTTTTACATTTTGATTTCAAACCCTTGGTTTTTGCCAAAAACCCCGAAACAACCATAATCCTTTGAAATAGCAAGTAGCAAAGACAAAACTCATACTAGAGTGTGGAGAATCCCTACCTCGAAGCTAGAAGACCAAGGAGAGAGTGAAGAAACCTTAAAGAAGTTGAAATCCACTTTTGTTCAGATGAAATAGAGCCCAGAGAGTGTTCTACCTTTTTAACAAAGGGAGTAGGGTGAAGAAACCATTAGTTCTAGGTGCTTTTGTAGGGAGAAGGTAAGTTTTAGAGAGAGACTATCTCGATCTAGGATTTTTGGAGTGTTTAGAGAGAGAGTGAAATGAAAAAGTGACCTAAAAAGGTGGTCTTGCGATCTGATATACGCATAGATTACTCAAGTGCAAGAAGTGACGCTCAAGCTTCTAGACACAAAAATAATTCCCTCTCGAGAGCATGAAGGGATGCTCGAGTGTCAAGACACAAAGAAAAAGGTGTCACCGCTCGAGCACAATAAGTGACGCTCGAGCATAAAATGCAAACTCTTGGAAGTTTTACAGATCTACCAAAGTACTGGGAGTTGTCAAAGACCGCTTGAGCGCAAGAAGCTCTGCTTGAGCATAGAAGCGTAATTCAGGGCATCAACAGCTTGAAAAATAAGCTACCAACCTATTCCAAATGCAACCAATACAACCCAAAAGCCAAACTCAAAGAGGTCTAAGGGCAACAAGAAATGAATAACTATAAAAGACAACGAAACTCGGATCCAAAACATATAATGGGTCGGGTCTAAGCCAGAAACACTATAACATGTGTGGCACTCTCCCCTCACATGACCTCTGCACCTGCAATTATTTCAGTTTCCAATCGTCAAAATTACCCCCTCTTCGCACATGTGCGACACCCATTGCCGCACGTGCGGCTTGAACCCCCACACGTGAGGTTTTCGATACCGCTCCAGATTTTGCAAGCTTACACTAACCCCGACTCCAACAACACCCCCAAAATAAGAAAAACTCAACTCCGAAAACAATATGGAGATGTTAATTTGAGGAAGATTTCAATAGTGGTAAACCTATACGGCTGACGTGGCCTGGAATTAGTTTCGAAATCCCGAAAATGAGGAATGAAACATGATTAAAAGGGGAATAAAGTGGGTTATACACCCGGGACATCACAATGCCTTAGCAAGGGGAAAATAAAATTTGGGATTCACAAGAGAGGACCATAAAAGCTACTTGCTTGGAAAAAGACAACAAAATTTGCAATACGAGGAAGCTAGGAGTTTATTAAGATATTTTTAGCAATGAGAAGCTGAAAATCCATAGTTTTACTATGCAATTCAATTAGATGTGGATGAGATAGTCACTAATATTTTTTTGGGCTAACCATGAGATGATTACAGATTATGAATTTCTTAGTGATGTTGTGTCATTCAACACAACATTTTGCACAAACAAAGAGTATCGACTACTAACTTTATTTGCTGGGTTTAACCACTTTAGAAAGACAGTGATTTTTGGTGCTTCATTATTAGATGATGAAACTACAGCTTCATTTGAGGAGTTATTAGAAACCTTCTCGCATGCAATGTCAGGGGAAAAGCCTAACAGTTTTTTCACAGACTAAGATCAGATAATGGCTAAGGAAATATCTGAAGTCATGCCTAAGGTTTTCTGTGGATTATGCACTTTCTACCTAATGCAAAATGCTTTGAAGCATTTAGGGTACTTGTATAAGAGTGTTTCAAAATTTGGTAGTGATTTCAAAGCTTGTATTTTTGGATACGAAGATGAACAAGAGTTAATTAAAGCTTGGGATTCTTTGATTGATAAATACAACTTATATGAGAATGTGTGGATGAAGAAGACTTGGGAAAAAAGAGAGCAGTGAGCGCACGTATACATGAAACATTTGTTCACTGCAGGAATGAGAAGCACCCAACTTTGTGAAAGCCTTAATGCAGCATTAAAAACATATTTGGAAGCTGACCATAACATTGGTCAATTCTTTACCCACTTCAACCGAATTGTTCTAGATAAGTGGTATGAGGAAGTAAAAGTTATATATAATTCTAGACAACAATTGCCAAGAATGAAATTGAAAAAGTCTCCTATTTTGAACCAAGTTGCGAATTTGTACACCCCTCTTATCTTTGACTTATTTCATAATGAGTTGGACATGTCTCTTTGTTGTCTAGTGAAGCAATGCGATGAGTTAGAATGATAAGTTTGGTATGTGATTAGCTTAATAGAGAGTATATTGTATAGGGTAATATGGATGGTCATGAGTAAGGAGGAGACAAAATTTGTCAAAAAATTCATTGCACTTGTCAAAAGTTTGAAAACTTTGGAATTTTATGTGGTCATATAATTAAAGCACTTGATAGGATAAATGTTATGGAAATTCCTGAGAGGTACATATTAGGTCGATGGAGATTAGATGCCAAGAGTGGAGAAATTAAGGGAGAGAAAGTTGAAGTGGATAAACATGATCCGAAATTGGAGATATCGGCATGTTACATAGATATTTGTCCTAGAATGGTAAAGCTAGCAACTCAAGTATCTGTGTATGAAGGGATTAAGGAATTGTGTGCAAAAGTAAACAACATGATGGTATTATTTGATGATTCGAGCATTTGTGGTAGTGGAATCAACATTGATATGAGTTATAATCCTAACTTTGCCCAAGTTAAGGGCTTAAAAAGAAAAGATGGTGGACAAAAGGGTGAGGGGTAGATTAAAACCTTGGCATAAGAAGACTAATAAGAGGACAAAAATTATTTCACAACCTACACGCCTTACTAAGGTATTGTTCACCTACTTGATTATAAATTTTATTATTATTATTTGTTTTTTGACTCATGCAATGTATTGATAAATGCTATAATTTTTTAGAAAATTGGCTAATCAAGCGACACTTGAAATGTTCAAAGTTTCTCTTTATGCCACTCGCAAGTTAGATTTTATTTTTTGTGTTTAAATTTTCTTATAATAGTATATTTACTTTTAACGGTATTTTATGAATTAGGATGTTGGGATACCCCATTGGCCACAATTCAAGAATTATGGTTATAATCTTTTCAAGTATGATGATACTAACATTGCATGCTTATCAAGTTACCATAGTTTACGCCTTTATCTTCACGAACATCATTAAATCCACAAACTTCTCATGTATGCAATTTTCTTAAGTTTGTAATGTAGTTTGATTTTAATAAAAAAAAATATAAATTGATTCCAATATATTCTCTCACACTTATTCATTTTTATATTTTCAGGGGATGTCATTTAATGAAGGAGAGCTCAATCCCAAGAGGAGCGAGTCAATTTTAGATAATGAAACTTTTTTTAAAAAATTTAGTCATTCACAATCTCCCCCATATAATTGAAATTTTACTTTTATTTTAGTTTTTACCATGATTCATAGATAATGGTATTTTTTTTTTTTTTTTTTGAGACATATTTTGAATATTTCAAATGGGCTTCATACAATTTTGTTTCAGCCACGGAATTTTTTTGGGGGTTGATTTGATGGAGATATTGTAGTTTTTGACATAACTTGATAATTAATTAATTATTTTTTTTATTGTTAATTTGACAGATTGTATTGTTTGTTCTTAACGTAGTCATTTTTTTTTTTTTTGTCATTTTGCTTCTTGTTTGGATGAATAGGTGCAATTATATATATATATATATATATATATACATATGCATAAATCAAATTGAGTGGCTTCATCAGTTAATAAAAGATACAAATTGAATTAGATGGACATTTTTTCTTCTCTCATTATGAAATTTAAAACTATAAGTAAAGTGAGATGATGATATCTACCTAATTAGATTTATATAAATATAGTTTATTTATTTATTTATTTTTTATGACACTACTTGGGTATATATACATACATATTGATTGTTTGAATAATATAATAAATAATATATATGTTCTTAATATTAGTAGGGAAACATAACGGTGCGTTGGTTAAGCATTGTGCCTCTCTTTTAGAGATCAAGAGTCCGAAACTCTTGGTAGGCAAAATAATTTTTAAAACCGGCTTGGCCATAAAACGATGTCGTTTTAGGTATGCAGTATCCCCAAATCCCACCCGTGTCCATAAGTTAATAAAGCATAGCTTTGGGCTAAAATAGAAAAACTGTGTCCAAAAGTTAATAGAACATAGCTTTGGGCTAAAATAGAAAAAAAAAAATTTTAAGGGTCAAAGTGAGAAATGGCAAAATTTGCCTCGTTTTAGGCGTGCAGTATCTCCAAACCCCACTCATATCCAAAAGTTAATAGAAGATAGTTTTGGGCTAGAATAGGAAAAAATATTTTAACAGTCAAAGTGATAAATGGGCCAAAATTTTGAGAGGGTAAAGTATAATTTATCCTTATAAAATCTCTTTTTTGTTTTTGTTTTTCAATGTTTTACACGTATCAATTGGTATACTAATTAGTATATCAATATATACTATAATATTATAATTTCAAAATTATGAACCACGCTCATTATATAAATTACAAAGACTCAAAACTAATAAAAGTATACCACATTATTTGTTAGTACACTAATTAGTATATCAATTGATGCGTGTAATTTTATTCTTGATTTTTCGTTTTCCTAATATTACATATCCAAAGATTTTAAATTTTGAAATGTTTGTATATATTAATCGTAACTGGGATTCAAACCATATGAAATTTAACTCTATACAATAAATATATGGTGATACTGGACAATTTTTCAAATCAATATTTTTATTTTTTTTTTGGGTGCTAGCTTCTTTTTTTTTCGGGTGCTAGCTTTTTGCTTTTTTTTTTGGGGGGGGGGGGGGGGGGGGGGGGGATGGCGTAGGGGAAAGGAGATTTTTACTTGGCGGAGCCATTAAGTAACTAATTGATGATATAATCTCTCATAATACATAATTTAAATACCTAATGATTAGAATTTTATAAAACTTTTAAACTTTTAGCTAGATGAAAAAAAAAATTTATAACCAAATTTTAGCATACCATTTCTAGTATTCTAGAAATACGTATTCTAGTATGGCTATAGTAGAATACACATTATTTTGAGGGTGTGTACCATATGCAATAACTAAATAATAATTAAATATAATAATAAGTCATAACTAAACATTACATAAGGTATAACCAAAATAATAACCACAGCAGGTTATAACAAACGTTACAATGAACCATAAGTAACATTACAATGAGTAACAATCAAATTATAACTAGTACCACAATAAGTCATAATCAAATACAATAAATGTTATAACTGGGGTTGGCATTATAGAATTTCTCTTATAATGTATAACTGTTATAATACATTATTGGTGTAATGCCCTGCTAAATGATACAAGAATGCACCCCAACAAGCATAACAATACACCAAAAAGTCATCATTCTTATTGAACTAAGATTCAAAGATTACAACTTCTAAGTCTACATAACCATGACACCGCATACACGACATCCGGTTCAACAAATTAGATGACTTTACAAAAGAAAAGCCCCAAGGGCATACAACATTATAAGGCACTTGCCTGATACAACAAAGTAAGTTTTTAAGTCTTAATACAAAACTCTAAGTCTTAACAACCAAAATGCTCTTGAGCTATCACATCCAAACTGAACCACTGCTAAATCCAAGTCATTTCTATAGTAGTGCGTCATCATTTCCTGTAAAGTAAATAGGGGTGAGCTATATACCCAGTAGGACTAGATTTAGCCAAGTATCTACTCATCTACGACACCCTTGTAACTAAACAACGTAATTAATAAAAAGATAATCAATTGAATAAATAAATAAGGAAAATAAATCACATTGCCCTCTCATACCAAACCATTATCAACAGTGGAAAGTAAATTACATCATGAGTCCCTTTATAAGAGTCCAAAATCACAAATACAAATCATTTTCATTTAAAACCATCCCCACATTTACCGACTATCATACGGTAGGACGTGACCACCCAAAATCATCCATTTTTCCACTTTTACCGACTACAATACTGCAGGACCAGTGGACACCCAAAAACATTTTCCCACATTCATCTGGCGATAAGTTCAAACAGGCAATTGGACACCTTGACTCCCCGTGCAGGTACCAACACAATTCAACAACATCAAAACTGACTCTTAACCTGGACCCACGCTCAATTTACCAAACTTTCATTCAATCAACAAGTATTCAACATTTTATAAGATGAAGTCCAAACACAACACTCAAGAAGAATCAATTCCCAAGCCACAATTTCATTATCATAATAAGATCAACATCTTTTACCTTTTTATTGTTCACAATATTCCTAGAATTTAAAGAAATTCAAATCCAAATACTATTTTGTACTCAATTTGAAGTTAGGGTGTTGGTTAAATATGGGGCTTTCTCCCTATCTATCTATATATATAGATTCTCAACATCAATGTTTCTCTTTTATGTAAAATTAAATGAAATTTTAATGTGAATTTAGTAAAATGTCCCATTTTGTTACATACAAAGGTTAATCCAACTCAATCATTTAATCAAACCTTAAAATCACAACAATACCATATAAACTTCTTCAAAACAAAGAAATACTAGGTTAAAAATAACCCTACCTCAAGTTATGAGCACAAGAATCAATCTTCTAGATGAGCTCTTCACCAAACAAAAATCAAATCGGTCGGAAGGATGCTCTTCACAAGTACTTCACCCCTTGCGAATGATTTAGGCTAGATCTTAGAGGAATGAGAGGTATTTTAGAGTGAAAAACCTAGGCTTTTCGAAGGTGAGAGGGAGGAAGAGAGAAAAGAAAATTTGGAAGAATGATTTAGAAATGTACTTTTTAAAGTGCTGAAATCGCGCAGACCGCTCGAGCAAACAATATAGTTACAAAAGGATCGCTCAACCGATCATTCCACCGCCCGAGCTAAAAATGAGAAATCTCAGAAGTTTTGTAAAGCTACAGTGAAACTACTGGGAGCTAACATTTTGTGCTCGAGAGACGATTCCTTTGCTCGAGCGGTCTTGCTTGTAAACTTTCGAGATCCTGGAAGCAGCAATTTTCCACTCGAGCGGTCACCTGGAACAAGATGTCACAATCTTTTCCCCTTAGGAAATTTTGCCCTCGAAATTGCATTCACTCCTAATCCGATCATAAAGTGTGGCAACAACAATATACTTATCAATCCTTAACAACACCCAATTAAACAATATATGAATTTGAAACCAAAACCAAAGACAATGGAGAATTAGAAGATTATGGTTCATTTCCAATTTATCATATACAAGGAAAGAGCAAGGAGACAATTACATCACAAATTTGAAAATACGTCTGGGTATTTCTCGCGGACGTTAGCTTTACGTTCCCATGTTGCTTCTTCAACACCGTGATGGAGCCACATTGCTTTAACTAATGAAATTGTCTTACCCCTTAACACTTACTCTCGTGTATCTAAAATTTGGATTGGTCTTTCTTCATAAGACACATCTTCACCCACTTCAATCTTCGTATAATCTAACACGTGAGAAGGATCTGGTTTGTACTTGCGAAGCATAGGCACATGAAATGCATTATGAACTTCGAAGAGTTGTGGCAGTAAGGCAAGACGATATGCAACTTCTCCACTCCGTTCGATAATGTCAAAGGGGCCAATAAATTGAGGAGATAATTTTCCACTCTTGCCAAACCTCATTAATCCCTTCCTCGGAGAGATCTTCAAGAACACATGATCCCCAACTTCGAAAGACAAAGGCCTTCGACGATGATCGGCATAGGATTTCCGTTGGCTTTGAGCCGTGACTAATCTTCGTCGAGTAGGGGCTACCTTTTCAGTTGTCTCGTGAACTAACTTGGGTCCAAGCATAGGTGAGTCTCCAACTTCTTTCCAACACACCGATGATCTATAGGGACGTCCATAAAGAGCTTCAAAAGGTGCCATTTCAATTGGGTCGTCCATAGGTGGGTCGTCCATAGGTGAGTCGCCATTTCACAAGGTTCCATAAAATTTGAATGGTATGTTCGGATTGTCCATTGGTCTGTGGGTGATAGGCAATATTGAAATTCAATTGGGTACCCAAAGCACTTTGGAGACTCTGCCATAGTTTTGCTATAAAGCGAGGGTCTCTAGCAGACACTATACTCATTGGAACTCCATGGAGGCGAACAATCTCGTAGATGTAAAGTTCAGCTAGGAATTCTATAGAATCCCCCATGCTCATGGCGAGGAAGTGGATTGATTTAGTGAGTCTATTGACAATCACCCATATTACGTCATTACTTCTTTGCGTTCTAGGAAGGCCAGTGACAAAGTCCATGTTAACACGCTCTCATTTGCATTCAGCAACTGGAAGAGGTTGTAGCAATCCTGCCGGTCTTTGGTGTTCAGCCTTAACTTCTTGACAGGTTAAAGATTTGGACACAAATGAAGCTATATCTTTTTTCATACCCCTCTACCAAAATTGTCAGCTTACGTAGGCTGCTTCTCAGAACCCGTTTCGGGGTAGTGGTCGGGTGTCCACCTGCTACCAATGTGGACAACCAGGGCATGTGAAGAGACTTTGCCCACAGTTGGTAGAGGTCCCTAGTGCTTCGGGATCCCAACAGTCTCATAACCTTCTGCCAGTTTTGAACCAGGGAACAACTTTACCTGTCAACCCAGTTACAAGATAGGGGACCATCCACTTTTTTTTAGTGTAACTAGCCAGACCATATTAAGGATAATTGCCCCTAGAGTGGGCGGGACCAGTTCGGTGATCCTAGTCAGGACGGCGATGTTATGAGAGAGTAGCATGATGTATCGTTGTTTTGGTATAGTTATGCTGTGGTATTGTAAGTAGGGCAATTTAATCACAGATGTTGCATATGTATATATATGTGTGTGTGTGTGTGTATTTTCAACAAAATTATGTCGTATGCATAGCATGAGCATAATCGTATTGAACATATATATATATATGTTGTTAAGTTTATTTCCTACTAGGCATAAAAGCTTACTCCCTTTTTATGGGCTGCAAATCCTAAAATTGCAGGTGATGGAGGTGGACCATGATATCATTAAAAAGTGAATGGAATCCAACCTGAAGCATTGAAGCTTCTTTGATGTTGTTTGCCTATAGCTATCGAGCTTATTTGTCGAGTTAGGATTTTATTTGTTGAGTTCAAGATTCTTAGTCTTGAAAGGTGTAAGCCCTAAGGGAAATTTTGATGTACATTTTATATTACAGTGTGTTGTAAATTGTTACAACGAACTCGAAGAGGAATACATGAGAATGTGGTTGGTTCAGTTTATTGAATTGTTATTGTTTATTTATTGTTCATATGAACATCATGAAATTGCATAATAATAATGTTTTGGTAACAAATTATAGGGTATAAATTTCAGGGCATTACACATGACCAGTAACTTGTAGTGACCATATCGAGTACGAAAAGCAGTCTTGGGAATATGCTCCTCCCTAACTCGAATTTCATGATAACCCGACCTTAAATCTATCTTCAAAAAACAACATGAACCTTTGAGTTGATCGAAAAGGTCATCTATTTTGGGCAAAGGGTATTTATTCTTAATTGTAACTTGATTCAATTTATGGTAATCTATACGCAATCTTAATGACCTAGCTTTCTTTCTTGCAAACAAGGCTGAAGCTCCCCAAGGTGAGGTGCTAGGGTGTATGAAGCGCTTACGTAGAAACTCTTACAATTGTTCTTTTTGGACAACCAATTCAGCCGGAGCAAACCTATGGGGACAAGGAGATAGGTGTTATACCAGGTATTAAGTTTATAGAAAACTCAACTTCCTAGTGTGGAGGCAATTCAGTGAGATCTTCAGGAAAGATGTTAAGATACTCACATACTACCCTTGGCAACTCATTCTGGACTATACTACCTCTGTTATCCATAATAGCTGCTAAAAGAGAAACAAATTCACCTTGGCCACGTGGACAGTATGATGGGAGTAAGGATTTATCATTCATTATCCCTCAGAAATGTGAAACAATCGCCACCAGACGTGCATACCATAACTCCCTACGATAACCATTTATAATAGCCTAGTAAGTAGACAACCAGTCCATGCCGAGAATAACATCAAAACCTAGCATTTCCAACAATATAAAATTAAATTGAAGTTGTCGACCCGTCACCTCAATTACACACCCCTGACATCCCTGGGTCAAAGTGACTTTACCCCCGACTGGTGACTCTACAGTGAGTGAAGATTTTAATTGTTTACTTTCTAACCCCAATAATGATGCGAATGAAGTTGCTATAAAGGAATGAGATGCCCTAGTGTCAATCAACACACTAGCCCAGGTATTGAAAATGAGAAATATACCTCTCACAATCGACAGTCCAGAAGACTGCTCTGAAGCGGTGACGACATATATCCTTCCTTGCGATCTCTGCTATCCTACATCACTTCTGTGAGCATAAGTTTGTTGTGCAGTTTGTGCAGATATGGTCCCCTGAGCAGTTCTAGATACTTGGCCTGACTGAGTTGGCTGGTAAGACTGTCTCTGTCCCTGGCCTATCTAAAAACCTCCAGACTGTCGAGATCCTACCATACTAGTAGTCCCCACTCTCTGTGGACAAAACTTCTTCAAATGCCCCAGTTGATCATACTGATAATAAGATGGTGAATAACCCCTATTCTGAGATTGGCCATGTGGACGCGCAGGTTGGGACTGTGTTCCACCCTTCTGTCAACACTCTGAAGCTTTGTGACCCACTTGGCCACATCTATAGCAAGCACCACGGATTCGACTCACACTCCCTGAACTTCTACCTATCACAGAATCAGAAGATTTGTCCTGTTGTGGGGGTGATTGAAGTGATGATAATGAACCCCTAGACCTTTCTGAATAGCATGTGCTGCCCTTAAAGTCAGAATGTCTCATCCTCTTCAATTTCTGCCTTGCATCCTCTGCCTCCACGATGATCTCTACATGGGCTGCAGCCTCTACTAGGCAATCGTAATCGCGAATCATATTTTCTACCACCTTCATTAAAATTTTTGGCCTCAACCTCTTTTCAAATTCTAAACATTGGCGTGCCTCGGTTGCTACTAGCTCTGGTGCAAAACGAGATAGACTAGTGAATGTGGCTTCAAACTCAGCCACAGGTGTATCAAGTTGTAATAGTTCTTCAAACTGCTTCCTTAACTGCTCCTTAGCTGTTGTTGGGGGGGGGGGGGAAAGGAACTTCTCTTGGAAGGCATGCACAAATGCCTCCCATGTGTGCTTAACTCTATTCTTGACATATTTCCACCATTGCCCAGCCTCGCCCTTCAACTGGTAAGCCACTAATGCTACCCGTAATTCATTCTCTTGGATGTCCAAAATCTCAAAAGATTTGACAATTTATTCCAACCATTCGTCTGCCTTCATTGGGTCGGGCCCACCACTAAACTCGGCGAGGTTTGAATGGAAGAACTCATTTTTCAAAAAGGAAGCTCTAGTTTCCCCTTCAACCATTCTAGCCACTTGCTTGGCTCTAAGTATCTCCATGGACTCTCGAAGAGCCCTTGACATCTCCTTAGCCAAGGCCCTCACTCCATCTTGGACCGGTGGGGCGGGTACATTGTTTTGACCCACTCTTTCTTCTGGTTGGGCTAGAACATTTTGGTCTCCCTTACGGGGTCTACTGTGACCTCTAGCACGCCTGCACATCTTATAAGAAAGAGAGACGATATTAAGTTCAAGACCAACTTTCTGCACCTAAGTGTCCCACTCAAAATTTTCACACTTTACACACAGTCCAAATAAGTGCTTACATAAGTACCTACTTTCATGTAGAACAATCCACACAGTTAAACAATCACATGAAGCATATACAAGTCGTCCCCCTAGGATACTAGCTACCTATATTGTAATCAAGGACCCCCAAATAGAAAGAGCATTGATCGGGTGCCTTTCCAAAAGGATCTCGATGAATGCAATGGATAAAAGCCATATCCTAGAAGTTTAACCCCATACTCATATAACCACACAAATACACAAAACACACAAGGCACCCAAGCATCCCATCCTAGCCTAGGAACCTACTATGATAGTTGTCACTTCCCACGAGCCCATGGTATTCAAACCTAGTGCTCTGATACTAATTTGTAATGCCCTGCTAAATGATACAAGAATGCACCCCCAACAAGCATAATAGTACACCAAAAAGTCAACTTTCTCATTGAACTAAGATTCAAAGATTATAATTTCCAAGTCTACATAACCATGACATCGTATACACGACTCCTAGTTCAACAAATTAGATGACTTTACAAAAGAAAAGCCCCAAGGGCCTACAACATTGTAAGGCACTTGCTTGATACAACAAAGTAAGTTTTTAAAGTCTTAATACAAAACTCTAAGTCTTAACAACCAAAATGTTCTTGAGCTATCACATTCAAACTAAAGCACCGCTAAATCCAAGTCATTTTTGTAGTAGTGTGTCATCAATTCCTGTAAAGTAAATAGGGGTGAGCTATATGCCCAGTAGAAATACATTTAACTAAGTGTCTAATCATTTGAATTAGTCTACGGAACCCTTGTAACTAAACAATGTAATTCATAAAAAGATAATCAATCAAATAAATAAATAAGAAAAATAAATCACATTACCTTCTCATACCGAACCATTATCAACAGTGGAAAGTAAATTATAGTCCCTTTATAAAAGTCCAAAATCACAAATACAAATCACTTTCATTTAAAACCATCCTCACATTTACTAACTATCATATGGCAGGACGTAGGCACCCAAAATCATCCATTTTTTTTCACTTTAACCGACTACAATACGGCAGGACCAGTGGACACACAAAAACATTTTTCCACATTCATCTAGTGATAAGATAGGGCAATTAGGCACCTTGACTCCCCGCGCGGGTACCAACACAATTCAACAACATCAAAACCAACTCTTAACCCGGACTCATGCTCAATTTACCAAACTTTCATTCAATCAACAAGTATTCAACATTTTATGAGATGAAGTCTAAACACAACATTCAAGAAGAATCAATTCCCAAGTCACAATTTCATTATCATAACAAGATCCACGTCTTTTACCTTTTTATTGTTCACAATATTCCTAGAATTAAGGAATTTCCATTCTAAATAGTATTTTCTACTCAATTTGAAGTTAGGGTGTTGGTCAAATTTGGGGCTTTCTCCATATCTGTATATATATATATATATATAGATTCTCAACATCAATGTTCCTCTTTTATATAAAATTAGATGACATTTTAATGAGAATTGAGTAAAATGTCCCTTTTGTTACATACAAAGCTTAATCCAACTCAATCATTTAATCAAGCCTCAAAATCACAATAATACCGTATAAACTTCTTCAAAACAAATAAATATTAGGTGAAAAGTAACCCTACCTCAAGTTATGAGCACAGGAACCAAGATTCGAGATGAGCTCTTCACCAAACAAAAATCCAATCGGTAGGAAGGATGTTTTTCACATGTACTTCACTCCTTGCGAATGATTTAGGCTAGATCTTAGAGGAATGAGAGGTATTTTAGAGTGAGAAGCCTAGGGTTTTTGAACTTAGAGAAAAGAAAGGTGAAAAGAATGATCTAAAAATGTACTTTTTAAAGTGTTGAAATCGCGCAGACCGCTCAAGTGCAACTTCTTTCATTCGAGCGAACAATACAATTACGAAAGCATTGTTTGAGCGATCATTCCACCGCTCGAGCTAAATATGAGAAGTCCCAGAAGTTTTGCAGAGTTACAGTGAAACTATTGGGAGCTCACATTCTGCGCTCGAGCGATGATTCCTTCGCTCGAGCGATCTTGCCTGTAAACTTGTGAGATACTGGGAGCAGCAATTCTTTGCTTGAGTAACAGTTCATTTGCTCGACCAATCACCTAGAAGAAGATGTCACAATTGGCATAATCAATTACCACACATGTTATAAGTGAGGTGTGTATTATAAAATTTCCCTAAGAATGTGTTACTTTGTCATAATACAATACTAAAAGGGTAAATTACACTCACTTCCCCTAAATTTTAGAGAAAACACAAATCTTCTTATATTTTTGACATAATTATACTAGCCTCCTTGAAATTTTAATTCACCTAACAGTTTTGTTCTTTTTCATCAATAATTCATGACTTGTATGAATGAAAAAAAATGATCTATCATTTATTTTCAATTAATGTGAATATTTGTTTTTGCTTATTTAAGTGTCTACCACACCATTTGCATTATTTTTAGCCGCTTTATTCATACTAAAAGAGAGATTAGTGTAATCATATAAAAAATATAGGACAAAATTTATTTTACCCCGTTGTGGTTTGAGATTAGAGTATTTTACTCTCCTATGGTTTAAATATAGCCAAAGAACCCTCATGTGATTTTGAACAAAAGTGCGACCATTAACATCATTAATTATAAATGTGAAATGACTATAATACCCTCAAATACTATAGTTTTTTTTGGTTATTTTCTTTCCCTCCTCTCTCATACACATAATGGATAATGTTTAATAATAATTCAATTAAATCACAATTAATTATAAATTCTTAATTATTTATTCTAATTTTAATTTAATTATATTTTAAATCACAATTACTCGTAAATATTTAATTTCTTATTGTAATTCCTAACACGTTAATCTAATTTTAATTTAATTATATTTTAAATTAATTTAGTTATTATTTATTTTATATTTTTATTTAATTATATATCTTAAATCAATCCTTAATTGTATTATATTATATTTTATTTTTATTGACATATTAATCTAATTTTAAGTTTGGAGAGAATTGGAGTAAAATTGTCTTTTGCTTTATTAATTTTACTCTTTTTTTTTTTCCTTTTTTTTTCAGAAATTCGAACCAACTTTAAAATATGGTGGGTGTGATACAACTTTTGTTAATTTGGATAGAAAAACAAAGGGTAGGTAGCACTAGTCTAAAATCACATAAGATTTTTTTGACTATATTTAATCTATAAAGCATAAAGTAGTCTAACTCTAAATCATAAAAAAATAAAATAATTTAACCCGAAAATATATGACCAATTATATATTTTTTCAAATCTCAACAAAAGGAGATGAGTGTAATATACCATTACTAAAATATCTATTTTCTACCAATTCGTCATTGAAAAAACCAAACTCATGATGGTTGATACGATCAATCCACTTCGTGAACCATCTAACAAAACTGTTATGGAGGTGTTTAGAATTTGAATGCATGTATCATGTAAATTTAAAATTAAGGGTAGAGTTTTTATTTGAATTTAAGAAAACTTAAGAGGTTAATCGGGCCCATTACGAGTTTAATTTTAATAATGTGAATCATTTACTTTTTAAAGTTTTCACATTGTTAATTCATCTAATAATTCTAATGACTCATTTTTTCTAAGGCTTGATGCTCACTTAATATTGTATTTTCAAACTTTGGTTTATTA